>BSSO01002741.1:0-18366 GCA_030267885.1 Mesembryanthemum crystallinum
AGTGAGAAGTATGTCCAAAATAGGAAATGCACAAGTTATAGAGGGGCGGACCAAAATAGAAAGTGCACAAGTTATAGTGGGGCGGAGGGAGTAGTAATCACAGAGGTCCAATATATTTAGTTCCAAATTCACTACTAAATAGAATTTAAGTGATGACTAGAAAAATAAGATGTTGGAATCTATGCAAGTTTCACTGAAATATAGATGCATAATGAGCAAATTTTTAGCCGACAGAACACAGAAAAAAAACAAAAAAAAAAAAAAGGACTCTAATTAATACCACCCCAATATTTAGTAGATACCACCCAATTATAACGTGTTAAGACAAAATTACCCCTACACACAAATAATCAAGCCACATCCCCTGGCAGCCCCCTCAGCTTGGCAATACCCACTCCTACGCAATTCGACAGGCTGTACCAGTGGCCATTGCTGCTCTATTTGCTACCTTCACCAAGCTTTAGCTTCTAGTTAAAAATTGGAATTTTAGTTGTTGTGTCAAAACAAATGCTTGAAAATTGAAACTGCATTTGTTTCTAAAATTTGTATCAGTAATGATTTGTTTGTTTGTGCTGATTCTGCACTTTCCGCCCTTGATCAATACTTCAATTGGTGATCTTTTATACTAAAAGTCAATTTACATGAACAAATCAGAGAGACAAAAATCCAAATCTAATTTCTCCAAATGATAGTAACTAACATCTCTAATGGACACCTGTTGAACCTGTACTTTCAATACCTCACAATATCTTGATTCTTCAAAGCCCTAAAACATCATCTTTATCACCATCCTCCTCCTCGTACCTCATCGTCTTCCCTCTTATCATCGTCATCGTCCCCGCCGTCCCGGCCCAACCCATGTGCACTGGAGAAGCGCTGCTCCTAGGAGCGGCGCTCCTGGAGAGCTACTCTTAGAAGTGGCGCTTCACAAGCGCTGCTCCTAGCAGCGGCGCTCCTTGAGCGCTGCGCCGAGGAGAGGCGCGCCGCACGCCCCAATCCAATCTCTAGATTCTGCTAGCCATTAATTTCCTATGTTACTCAAATGGCGATGCAACAGATGTTGATGAAGAACTTCAATTGTTTACAGAGGGGTAGGGGGTGAACGTGGGATTGAGAAATAAAGGAGATGATGCTGTGGAGGCTGGGGAAGGAGGAGGACTGGAGGAGCTCAGGCGAGAGAATGAGTTTTTTTTTTTTTTTTTTTTTTAATTAAATTAAGGGTATTTTGGTCTCATCACTATTGAAATGGGTGGTATCTATTAATTTTNTTAATTCAATTAAGGGTATTTTGGTCTCATCACTATTGAAATGGGTGGTATCTATTAATTTTTGGGTGGTATTAAATTGGATTGAAAAAAAAAGCATGGAGAATATGTGAGCCAAGTACTTTGATTCAATTTTATTTTTGACAGAAAGTACTTTGGTTTTAACTTGGTGCCAATCTGTCACACAACTTTCTGACTCAAAATTCCTCAAACCCACTTCCACCACTTGGCCTTACATCCTTTCTATTTCCCTGACAAAATTTGTGGAACACAAGTTCTCATCTAAAGTCAACAACACAACATTATCTAGTAGTAGAAGCTAACAAAAGTAGTAGTTTTGTGTTTACCAGGTATCAAATTACAGGATGATCTCTGTTTGTGAGGACAAGTCTATCAATGTCAATGCTGTTTCTTTAAGGGCAACCTCTAATTCACTGTAAACAATGAGTCCATTGGCAGCCCTCACAGGAATGTCTTCAAATAGTACCTGGCATGGCACCCTTTTTCGGCCATGGCCAAGAGTTTGCCCCTAAACTGAAACCAAATTGCGTTAAAGAGGGGAGTATATTACTGAGCTTTTTTTGAAGCGCTCCACAATATCCAAACTCAAACTTTTGAGCTCTTATCGATATAATGAGTACTCCATTCGTAAATCTGTACAACTAACTAAACGAAGATATATTTAGAGATTGCTCAAGACTAAAACATTCAACTTAACTTGCATTCAAATGTTGAAAATCCTAAAACAGAAACGCAAGTGACAGAAGGAATACCCTTTTCAAAATGAAAACAATGTTATTAAGGACAAGAATCATGGAAGAAAGAGTCAGCTACTTTCATTTCCTTCCCCTGTGACAAAAGGACCAATGCAATCTTCGAACTACTCCCCTTAACGTCAAGACGTCCCTAATTACAAGAAAGAATTGAGCTGTTCTTGCTTTTGTTTCCACTGGATCTATGGCAAGTCTTTCATCATCCAGTGAAATCTTTGAAGACCATTGTGTAATGACCAACTATCCAGAATCCTCTTAGAAAAAATAAAGATGGCTTAACTACATAAAAACCAAACGAATATAGCTGCAGTCTTATTTCGACTTTAGAACTCTACTCTAAACTACTCCACATCAACAAAGGTGAAAGCTTATAGCTGGAGTTATCTCAATTCTTAAGAGTATAAGACTAATCTAACTTGCTCCCTGTTTCCCATCTAATAAGGTATATCACGAATCAAAATGACTAATCACGACATCTTATAGTAATGTATACAGGAAGGCCTATTACTTAAATAGAGTGCCAATATACTAGAGTAACATTGTTCAATAGTAAACCACATCCCAAATGATAATGAAAACAACATCGCGATGAATTCCATTATACATATAGCCACATGCTAATGTTTCGTAGCTACAAACATTCTCAAATGGAAACTATGATACAAACTGGCCCCCAGTGTCATTATTCTGTATGAGTTTCAAACAAGATCTCCCTAAAAGGTTTGATGTACATTACTAATGTATTTTGCTCCACAGGTTTGTTTTGGGACACCCAAGAACTCCACTTATATGTTGGGATTCTTTTATTGGGGAAATCTTCATATGGAGTCCGAATAACTTAAAACAACTCTATTTCCATGGATTTACAATCACTTCACACGTGTAAAATCATGATAGGCTATTCATAACCATGATTTGACACTGCTGGAGAAAAGGGAATCAAGTTTGCCATTACTTTTCTAGTTTGCTAGAGGCATCTTTCACTCTAAAGTGTGAACCACGAAGGTGAACTTCTTGGCATAAGTCCAAATAACATAATTTTCTTCTTTTAGATAAGATACGAAGTGCATAATTCCTGACCCACCTAACAATTACATCAAAGACATCTTCTAAACTTTTTACTCAAGAGAAGAACGAGGAAAAAAAAAAGGCAATATCAAACTAAGGGGGTGCTAATAGAGGGATAAATTAGAGGGTAACGGAAGAAATCAAAGAATAAGATAAGAGGGTGGAGCCATGGAGGTGATGGTAGGTAATAAAGTGTGGCGTAGAAGAAGGGATATAGGGGGGAAGTTCCCCACCAATCCCCCTATAATAAAATATCCCCCCCTATATCTCTTCTCCTCCAACCACCATAATATCCCCATCATCACCTCCACAGTCAAATTTTACCTTAAAATTTACTCCATTACCCCAAATCTATCCCCCCATTCCAAACAAGCCCTAAAAGCAACCAAGAATGTTGTAGCTTACCTTTCACTGTGAAGCCATGGATTCGATCCCGCCATTCAGGGGTTTCCCAGCTGATGGGATAGGGTGAGGATTTAAGGGCCATTAATAAACCAATGTCACCTGAAATGGACTGGATGAATCAGGGGACAAGCTTACTAGTGAAAAAGATAACATCAAACATGGGTCAAGCTTGAGGCAAGCTCAAACTTTAGTCCAACTTAAAATTCTAGCAAAGCGGTGGCTTATTGAACTTTTTTGCTATCAAGCTCACAAACTCATTTGCTAAACACCAACTGTGTCGAGCACAATCAACTACTAACAATCTTTTCTCACTAATTTATTAGTTGTAACAAGCCACAAACTCGCTACAAGATTCAATACAATTTTGTTGTCCCAGCAGAAGAAATAGGCCCCAAACAAGCCTATAAACAAAGATAAAAAAAATTATTGGATGGTAAAAAAAATTAAAGATCAAGCTCATAGAGTAGCTTATGAGCATACATGAGTCGAGCACCTCCTAGCTAAGCTCGCTTGGTTATCAGTCAAGCTACAATATCAACTCAAACTGTGTTCAATTAATGACCTTGAGTTTCAAATTTGAGCTGCATGTCAAACACGCAGTTTATACATCAGACCCAATTTCAGACTGCCTTGCTACTTTTAAGAAATGAAACACCTCCAAATGGACGACAATTTTTCTCCCTTTTATTCTTTTCTATTTTAAAACAGACAGGAGGAAAATACAACCTTCATGAAACAAAATGCTACTCAATTCCCCTCTTTCCGTTTGACTTTATATTAGCATAAGAAAATATAGAACAATTATTGATAATATTATCATCCTTAATTTGATCTAATATGTCTGCTACATAATATGAACTAAATAGCTTTCATTAGGCGAGTCTGCACTCAGCATTAGCAAGGAAGAGCAGGCAGTAATGTACTGATGTACCCTTTTCACTATGCCCAAACCCATTAGGCCACCACCTTGAGAATGGCTAGGGCCTCAGGTTGAGTCTTAACTCTGACAGGAACTAACTCAAAGCTAAAAGTAAACTAGTTCCATACATCACTGATCACAAGTACGATGACAGTGAAATTTACTGCTTACCCCTGTCGCGACAATAAGATGCTGCAAACATGCATCACCATATTAATGGTGGGAACATGTCAGGAACTATCAAAGGTGCTCAGTCCAAGTCAGTGTCCACTCTCAATCTTTCATATATCGTTTTGCTTTTATTGGGCATATCAACTATTTCACAAAGTGGAAGCGCAAATGGCTGTCCTGTCCTGGGAAGACACAACTATATATCTCCTTGCATGATATTCGTTTAAGTTACATCATCCTCTTTACGTGCATGTGAGNATAAAATATTCCATTAATTTACAGGTGATGATCCCACCATAAAGCCTCACTGACTTCACTTAATATTAATTGAATATAGAGTAGCAAGCAACTTGAACATTGTAGTATCGGCTTAGTGGTATTTTGTTAGTTCTCACTTAATATTCTAACAAGTGGTAGGCTTCGAGAAAATTTTCCAAAGCCTCAAATATTTGGTTTTGATTGACAGTTCAAGAGAGATAAGAATTTCAAATGAAACTAAAAATAATAGATATTGAAGGTAGCATAAAGCTGGACAAGATCTTTGAAAAAAGTGAGCACCAACAATAAAATAACACTTTCACTGTGAATCATTTTCAGATAAGTGAAATCAAAGAGAAAAGCTTCAATCCTCAATAGTTGTCTGGCACCGAGGAAAGTTATTGATTGAGCAAAAACTGGTTGCACTTTAGAAAATCAAATGTTAAAACTACACGTATTATAGCAACCTGAATTTATGACAAAATGGAAACAAGATAGTAAGGAGATGAATACACTTAGCTTGAGTAATCTTTGATATAGTTGTGCACCTGCATCGCAAATCTGTCTTCTCCCAGTTTTACTGTTGTGGAGGGGGAGAGTTGGCCTTGCTACAGGGATCCAAAAACAAAGGAAAAAAATTGGAGTTAAGTCACATAATAAAACTAATTTAACTTGCACCAGAAAGCTCGAAAGATTTTAAGTTCTGATATCTTCAGAATATGAGCAAAATGCCACCAACAATCTCAATCGCCAAAATTCCAGAAATGAAAATTGTTTATCGTGTCAATTTAGACAATAAACACCACACGAACTTAAAAGGGAGCCAGCAACTGAGAATAAACTATGTACAACCAATTATCCACCTAAAGCAAACATATATCCATCCAGAATCTCCTATTGGTGAGAATATGGTATATAACGTAAAGGAATCCTCTTCAACTCCTTTTTATGTCTTTCTTTCTCTCTTTTGAGGCCCTCCATTCACTTTCACAGGCGACAGCAGTAAGCACACAACAAATTTGTTCATTTCGTACATACCATTTCAGCCTATATCTCCTTGTGTTACTGTAGTTATCCTTTTCCTTCCAAGTAACCCATAAAACACCAGGACTCCTCCACTTGTTCACATGAGGAAACAGTAAAACTCCCAGATTATGCATATTGTTTCCATTCCCCTCTTTTAGAAGTCTTTCAAGCAGCATTCAGACACACTATTCTGTCACTGCACTACTTTGTCGTGTCACAAGCTGCCAAATCTATCACCATTTGACAAATCAACAAACATAATACCCCCTCCATTGCATAATATACTGCCCTTTTTTTTTTTTTGACTTTGCACAGAAATTAATAAATTGTGAACTTAAGAAAAAAGAGAAGGTAAAATGATAAAACTATCCTTATTCATTAAATTTCACAATTGGAGGGGGGGAGAAAAAAGAGTAATTATCATTTGTCAAGAAAAAGGGTAAAGTGATAGAAAATATTGTGTGGGAAGTGTTGCTTAACTTATATTATGAAACAAAAATAATGTCAAAAATGTCTTTTTATTGAGAAATGGAGGGAGTACGTATAATGAGATACTCCTTTCTTTTCCAAAAAAATAGTTCCAATAGAAACTGTGCCCTACCGTGATATAGTAACATCCATACATGAAACTGTTCACCCAAGTGTTGCTCACCATATTTAAATTCCTCTCCCTCCCAATCTAAACTTCAATAACTTTGTTAGAACTCTCCCTCCCCATTATTCCTTCCCTTCCGTCAGCGTGTCTCTATCTTCCCTCTCCTTATACCATTTAAGCTTTCCTATAGACATTGCATTGCTTTGAGATTGTGGCAAAAAGCATCGATGCAAGCGCCCCAACCCTCCCCTGTTCTACCATTCCCAAGATGCAGCAAATCTATATTCTCTAATGCATCAGTTCTCCAACATGAACATAAGATACCAATCCAATTCATATGGCCAGATGACGAAAAGCCATGCTCACAGCCACCTCCACAGCTTGATGTTCCTCGCATTGATTTAGGGGAATTCCTCTCTGGAGACCCTATCGCAATGTCAAGAGCTACTAGACTTGCCAACGAAGCATGCAAGAAGCATGGATTCTTCTTGTTGGTGAACCACGGAGTGGACTCTAAACTCTTAGCTGAAGCCCATGAAGCAATGGACTTCTTCTTTAGCTTGCCACTTTCACAGAAGCAGAGGGCTCAAAGAAAAATAGGTGATCATTGTGGCTACGCAAGTAGCTTTGTTGGCAGATTTTCTACCAAGCTGCCATGGAAAGAGACACTTTCATTTCGATATTCTGCTGATGATAAAGCCTCGAGTATGGTTGAAAACTATTTTCTGAATGTCCTTGGCAATGAATTCAAAGAATTTGGGTAAGAAACACTGATCACTTAATTGTAATCAAGCTATAGTAACGGTATAGTCCCTTTCCTATCTCAAGACTTTTTTCCATTTCATTCAGGAAAGTGTACCAAGATTATTGTGAAGCTATGAGCAATCTCTCTCTAGAGATCATGGAGCTGTTGGGGATGAGCCTAGGTGTGGAGAGGAGCAAATTCAGGGAGTTTTTCAAAGGGAACGACTCAATAATGAGATTAAACTACTACCCTCCTTGTGGCAAACCCCATTTGACTCTTGGCACAGGGCCCCATTGTGATCCCACAACCTTGACAATCCTTCATCAGGATCAAGTGGGAGGTCTTGAAGTGTTTTCAGACCAAAAATGGAACTCCATTAGCCCTAGTCCTGAAGCATTTGTCATCAACATTGGCGATACCTTTATGGTCATTAGCTAAACTTATGTTCTATTTTTTTATGTGTTTACTGGATGTCATATGGATCATGCATATTAACTTAATGAGGTCTCATGTTGTCCTACAGGCTCTGTCAAATGGGAGATACAAAAGCTGCCTACACAGGGCAGTGGTAAATAGCAGAACTTCAAGAAAATCACTTGTTTTCTTTTTGTGTCCTAAAGGAGACAAGGTGGTTAGGCCACCAAATGAGTTAGTAGACATAAGGTCTCCAAGGGTATATCCAGATTTCACATGGCCAATGCTTCTGGAATTCACACAGAAACATTACAGGGCTGACATGAAAACTCTAGATTCTTTTACAAATTGGCTCCAAAATAGAGAAGAGAAAGAGAGGGAAAAGCATCAAGCTGCTTCTTTTATGAATGGTGTAAGCGAGTAAAGGAGGCAAATGAGTGAGAAGATAGATTTATGTGTTGCGGGACCACGAAAGCACAATAGAAGAGACAAAAGGGAGGTGAAGTTCTATATTTGGATTTTTGTGGGTCAATGCTAGAAGGAATCAATATGTGAAACATCAAACATGGAATTACCTTTTCAAGGAATAAAGAGCTGATTGGCTAGAACTCAAACTTTCACTAGATATATGTCTAAAGTTACCTTACTGTATAAAGTTCATGTTGTACCACAAAATAACGTTTACTGTCCTTCACTTATCTCTTCTTCATTAATTGTCTATTCTTCCGGGTGTTCAGTCAAGAGGCCATTGACTTATTACTAAATCGAGTTCAATGTATCCTCCAGGAAAATTTATGAGCTGTTTTCATCCCTAAAGAGTAATGGTACAAGTTCAACACTTCAACTTGTTCTGACAACTATTAGTGTTGCAGACTAAGTGTTACATAGGCAAGACTTTTACACGTTGGAATGAGTGCATGAACGTTCAAACAGACGAGGGATTTTTCTAACATGAACCGTAACTCATAAGACTTGGATTGTCTACCATGAAGGGTAGACTCTATGGTAACTTTCTTGAGGTGCTCCCCATAGCTGCTGAAAGATAATACAACCTATAGAGGCAACAAGATATAATATCGGCTTTTCATCCCGTGGCTTATGTTGATCAAACATTGACTTAATAGCCTTGACAGATGGCCAGTTTCGGTGCCTTCTTGTAGTGCTCTGTACTTTTGCGATTTTGATAATCTAGGGGGTCGTAATGGACCTCAACAACACCCTTTATAGTCCCATACGTACCATTGCATTTTTGGCGGGGTGATGGATTATATGGTGTTATTGGACCGTTTAACAATTTTTCATTAAGAAGGTTGGTGAACTAAGGTATTACCATACATTCATACAACATAGAGAGACTTGAAACACCGACACAGTGACACACATGAATTAAAAGCTCACATTTCATCAAGACAACATAGAATTAAAGTAAGAGATGATACTGGTCTGGAGTTGAATACATTAAATCCTTATGTCCACAATATCAATAAATCAGAGGCCTTTAATTTAATGATGAAAAGAAGACAGAAATTCACGTACCTTGTTTTCACTGCATCTCTAAACTCTGATGCATGGATCTTCACATTGCTCCTTTCAACTGGTAACAGAATACAATAAGATGCCTTCGATTCAGGAGATAACTTTCAGAAGGCAAGCTGTTGAAATATATCGGCAACTGATTCATTATAAACACTGCCTGAAAGATAGGATACAAAATTACATAGATCCTTTCATAATTCAAAGCAGATTCAGAAGCTACCAGAATTCAAACTTCCATCCATCAATCATATATGTATCTAAGTAAAACGGTCAAGATAAACTGGTGAAGCCACCAGTGCAAGAAGGTCGTTCACTGTCTACTGTTTCCATGATGTTGTCTTCAGCAACATCTCTGCCCTCTCACTTCAAACATATTTTGTTCATTAAGATCTAAATCCAATGCATTAGAAAAAAAAAAAAAAAAAAAAAAAAAAAAAGAACAAAGTATGATAAGTCAGCGGCATTTTGACAATGTGATCCAACCAGCCGCATAGGATCACCTTCGGCTCAATGACTAAAAAGAAATTGTATATTGTACCTGACAGGTTTCTGGTTCCAGACTTGATTTATTCTGATTCATAGATAACATATTGCCTTCAAACTGCTGACGAAGATAAGAAACGGCATTTTGACTGGTTACACTTTGACTGACACATGAATATACTCATGACATGTTCAGAATACAGATCGGTAAAAAATGATGTTCAACTTTGTCGAACTGATCTCAAATGCTGGCTTCAGATCACATGAAGATCATCCAGTCTTTTAGCAACAAAAAATCACATCAGAATAGAGAACAGATGGGTCAAACTTTTCACTTGTAATATACTTTATCTTAAAGGTACAAAGTCACTCTGGGTATACTGGAGATATGCGCAACACACATCCATTAAGTCATACATTTAGTTCATTATAATCACTCTATTAGGTAACTCTCAAAATATCTTCAACAGTCCAATATGTTTTTTCAAGTTTTAACAACACGAACATACAGACATACAGAAGGAATCTGATTGAGTACAACTCCTTCAACAAAGTAGATATTCTTCTAAGAGATAGCCTTTCAACATATATCCACACAGAAGTAGTCATACTGCCTTCTCGATTACAGATGAAGCAGAGTGGGTAATATACAGTCAGTCATCCCCTCTTCCATTGTCAGTTCTTCACTGCTTCCTCTGTGAGAGGTAGATCTCTGCAGAGGTATGATTATCTTCTTTCACACAAAAATCAGCCTATGCTTCTTTTTTCTGTGTGATCAAAATACTTTCAACATTGGTATAAGTTCAAAATAAACCAACAGGTTAACAAACATTTTGCAGAAAGGATTAGGCAAATGGCCCTGAAGATGTATTACTTCATTATTTACTATACAGTTGAAACCCACCTCCAACCCTTGAGCTGATACAGGAAAAACATTACTATGTGTTATACAGACTGTTCCATTAGGACCATTACTTATTCTCAAATGATAACTTGTTCAGGAGAGAGCGAAAGAAAATCTACATATATTTGGTAAGGCTGTATGGATATATAACTTTTCAATGGCAAGAAGTCAACGTGGTAGTAAACTAACCTTGCAAACAGAAGGGTGATGAGTCATTCATGAAACAACTGGAGAAAGTAGTGGATTATTTGAAAAGAAAGCTTGCAAGTTCCCTTTCACACGTTCATACAGATCGCGATAGGACTCTTCAGTGTTAGCAGCTTGATGGGGTGACAGAACAACATTATCCAGGGCAAGCAGCTCCTTTGGTACGCTAGGCTCATGCTCAAAAACGTCCAGCCCAGCACCGGCTAGCTGGCCTTCAAGTAAAAATCTCACTAACTCTTTCTCATTGATTATGGGCCCACGGGCGACATTAATGATTATTCCTTTGTTCCCCAGTGCAAGTAGCACTTGCTTGTTAATCATATGCCTGGTCATTTCAGTTAAAGCACAACATATTACAAGGACATCACTCTTAGCTGCCAGCTCCTGAACATCTGCATAAAATGGGTACAAAGCAGATTGCTTCTTATTCCTTGAGTTGTAACATATACTGCAGCCCATTGCCTCAAGTCTTGTTGCAACCCTGGAACCAATGCTTCCCAATCCAACAATCCCTATTTTCTTGCCTGCTAACTGATATCAGTACAGACGAACAGGAGCATCAGGATATATGACAGTATGAGGGAGATGGTGCATTTAGTGATTCAATTTCAAGTTATTTGTATAGCTAAGTAAATACCATTTTTCAGGAGTGAATTCCTTGTGTAATGAGAAGTATTACGAATTAAAAGTTATACCCAATGGCTATCCCTTATGCCTATAGGGCATACAACATAAAACTAATCCAATCAACACCTTAACAAACATTTTGATCACTACATTTTCCTACAGGATTACGAATTCAAATTAGTATGCCACATCCTAAAAACAGCAAGGTTCACTTTTTAGCCTTGCATTTCATACACATGAATTGATTTGACAAATAAGTGGTTCCCTTCCCCCAGCCCAGCAGCATTACTACCAGCCAAGAAAACAAAAGGGATAGAAAGAAAATGTTGTCAAAGACCCATGCATCAGATTGACTGATCTATCAAATAAACTTGTGGGAATGTAGTTTATTCATATGATATGTTCAATTAGTAGGTCAATGCCAAGAATGAAATAGGTGAAACAACACTACTGAAGGGCAAACCTTATTTTAAGTTGTACCATCAACCTATTTCATTCCACAAGTATGAATTGTTCTCAATTACCATATGCAATAGCTGAAAGAATCACAGACAATCTTATATAAAAGTCACCTTAATTGAATATTTCATTTGCATAACAAACTTACTTGACTCTAAAAGCAAATCTTAGTCAGTTCTGACTTTCTGTAGCTCCCTTCCTCACTACTACATACAGTAACATAGAGTCTGCTAAAGAACATAAATGTTTCAGGCTTACAGGTAGAAAGAGAGGGTAAGGGGGGCATTTTAGAAATCTAGAGGACACTCCACACTCGGTTGATGATAAGCTGCTCACCATCATAAACCCAAAGAAATTTAATTTTTGTTGCCCAACCCCATTGCATAGATTTGTATATTCTGATATGTGACTATGTGAGCACTGGAAATATGTAACCCTTTCAGTCTCAATTCTCCAATCAACAATTGCATCCAAACAACTACTCCACAACATTAATACCTAACAATCAATCAAGAATTTTTATGAAAGCAGCAGTTCATATAGATATCACCACACAACAAACGTTTCATCTGCTAAAATTATCGAATCAAATAAAAAAATGCAAAACTAGGGTTTGAGATAATATTACCCGAGAACCCAAACGATACTCTCCCCTAACGCTCCAATCCCCACCCCGAACAAACCGATTACCAGCCGAAATCTTCCGAAGAACATCGATCAAAAGCGCGACGGCATCATCAGCGCAGTCGCCAGCGTATAAGCCGGCCGCATTGGCAACGGAGATACGGCGGCGGCGACACTCGTCGAGGTCGATGAAGTCAACGCCGGCGGTGGAGGTGACAATGCAACGGAGGGACGGGAGGTGGTCAAGGACGGTGGCGGCGGTGATGGGAGGACCGAGGCTGGTGACGAACATGGCGGCGACTCCGGCGGCGTTGGCGGCGGCGAGGAACTCTGCGGTGGGGAGAGGGGACTCGAAGGCTTTGAGGAAGTGGAAATGGCGGGAGAATTGTGCTTCGAAATGGGAGTAGACTGGCGGTGGGTAGAGGAGAAGGACCTTCGGGAGAGTTTCTTGATCGGGTTTTAATCGCGGCTTTGGGGAGCTAGCTTCCGCCATTGATGAAAGAGTGTGAAGCTTCGAAAGACGAAGATCACCAAAATGAAGTGAAGCCGCAAACCCTAAATTTCGCGCTCAAAGTTTGGTCACTGGTTATTCAAGTAAGTATTTATATTTTGGTCGGTCTTACTCTTACCAGCTGGCCCCACTCGTGAGCTGCGTGACCCGTTTGCATATTGATGTCGTGGGTCATGACTCTTTTATAGCGTGGCTCATGAGTCATGACTTTTTACTTCTTTTTTAGCGTAGGTGAACTAAACTCCCTTCCTTCCCATCACGGCCCTAAAACGAGCCGAGCCGAGCCGAGCTGAGCCCTGTTTAAGCTCAGCTCGAGTATTTGTCGAACGAATTTGAATTCGAGCTCGAACTCGAAACGGTAAACGAGCCGAGCTTATAAACGAATCATGAATTCTAAAATATAAATTGATTATTTAATCAAATTTACTGGTATTCGTGTATAAATGAGCATTAAACGAGCTGTAATCGAGCTCAAACGAGCTTTAATCAAGCTCATAAACAAGCTATAAATGAACTGTTCATGAACATAAACGAGCCGAGCACAACCTTGCTCGAGCTCGGCTCGTTTAATAAACGAGCTCTAAAAATCGGCTCGCTCGGCTCGTTTATTAATAAACGAGCTTTGCCGGGCTCGTTCACGAGTGTAACAGCTCGTTTACAGCCCTACTTCCAACTTTCCATTTTTCCCAAAACAATTAAAGGAAGATAAAGAACAAGTTGCAGAGAGTGACCTCAAACATTGACAATGGCAGCATCCAACAACCCCCGCCAATACACGACAGGCGCGAAGAGCTGAAACAATTTGAGGACATCAAACTCAGTGTCAATGCCTGGTCGACTTGGGCACAACTTGAATGCCCCGCATCTTCCATTACCCACCCGGAAAAAACATTGAATTATGAAAAGAACACAGAGAAACATAACACAATAAGATGCCTGCATCTATAAGCTCTGATGCATGAATCTTTTCAATTGCTCGATCAATTGGTAACATAACACAATAAGATGCCCTCGATGCAGGAGATAACTTTCAGAAGGCAAGCTGTTGAACTCAGCAACTGATTCATTACGAAAGTAACTGAAACACCCTTTTGCCTGGTTACATTATGAATAACACCATGATTATCTTCTTGACATGTTCAGAATAGAGATCAGTAAAAAATTACTGTATGTTCAAGTTGAACTGATCCCAAAAGCTGCATGAAGATCATCGATACATTTAGGTACATAAATTACACCAGATTACAGAATACCTGGTCAAACTTATAGTAGTACATAACTTATTCAAAGGTATATAATCACTCAAGGTACTGTCTGCCGTATAGTTTTTAGTTCATATTATTCACTCTATTAGGCAACTCTTGAACAAATCTTCGACAGTTTAATATGCTTTTTCAAGTTTCAACAACACAAACATACAGATGAAAGCTGGTTGAATGCAACTCCTTCATTAGAGTAGATTATTCTTTCTAAGAGATGGCCTCTCAACAGATATCGAAAGCGATTTTAGTAACACTGCCAATTTGATTAGAGATGATGGAGGCTGGACGATTACAATCAGTCAGCCCCTCTTCCACTGTCAGTTCTTCACTGGTTCCTCTGTGAGAGACAAATCTCTGCAGACATATAATGATCTTCTTTCACACAAAAATCAGGCTACAAAGCAGTGTCTGCATAAAAATCACAATACTTTAACATTGGAGTAAGTAAAAAGATCCAATAGGTTAAAATACTTGGCAGAAGAGAGGAATAGGAAAATTGCACAGAAATACATACACTATCGTATAGACTATTTCCCACCATTCCCCCCTCCGGGCTGATACACGGAAAACATTATATGTTATAGAGATTATTTCATTACTTTTTGTCACATGATAACTCGTTCAAGGAGAACATTAGAAAGTGTTAAAACATTAGGTAAGGCTGTATGGATAAAGGAACTTCAATAATTGCTGATGGCAAAGAGTCAACATGGTAGGAAACTAACCTTGCAACCTCAAGGGTAATGAGTCATTCATGCAACAACCGGAGAGAGTAATGGCTCATTTGAGAAGAAAGCGTGCAAGTTCCTTCTCACATGTTCATACAGATCGTTGTAGTACTCTTCAGTGTTAGCAGCTTGATGGGGTGACAGAACAACATTATCCAGAGTAAACATCTCCTTCGCTATGCTAGGTTCATGCTCAAACACATCCAGCCCAGCACCAGCAAGCTGGCCTTCAAGTAAAAACCTCACTAACTCTTTCTCGTCGATTATAGGGCCCCGCGCGACATTAATGATAACTCCTTCCTTACCTAGTGCAAGTAGCACTTGTTTGTTAATCATATGCCTGGTCATTTCAGTTAAAGTACAACAAGTGATAAGGACATCACTCCTAGCCGCCAGCTCCTCAACATCTGAATAAAATGGGTACAAAGCAGATAGCTTCTGTCTCCTTGAGTTGTACGAAATACTGCAACCCAAGGCCTCGAGTCTTTTTGCAACTTTGCAACCAATGCTTCCCAATCCAACAATCCCTATTCTCTTGCTTGCCAACTGATCTCAGAATAGAAAAACAGCAACATCAGGAGGTGGGAGGGAGGTGGTACATTTAGTGATTCGAATTCAAGTTGTTTGTATGACCAAGTAAATCCCTGTTGCAGAAATGAGTTCCTTGTGTTAATGGAAAGTTAAACTTCACATACCCAACCAAGTGAGAGTCAAAGATGAATTACCTATCAATCAATGGTCTAATGGTAACTACCTTCTAACCCCCATATTATAGGTCTAACCCCCATATTATAGGTGTAAGCATGGTGACAGGCAATAGGATATCGATACTAAATAATTGATCTCAAGATATGGTAAATAGGACAAGTAAAACAAAAATGGAGGTTAAGCATAAAGTCAAATTTTTTTTGAGCTTCAAGTGCATGTATTTCCAATTCATATGCATAACAATAATTACTTCAGTTGATTCAGATATGGTAGTTTGGTTCAGCATGTTAGACAATCAAAACAACATGGGCTATCCCTATTGCCTATAGGCATACAGCCTTAAACCAAGGCCATATATGTCCCAAAAACATTTTGATCACTACATTTTTCTTTAGAATTAGGATTTTAACTTAGTATGTCATGTCTTTGTAACAGTAAGGATCACTTAATATTTCTAACTTTGCATTACAAAGTCATGAATTGTTTAGCAAATATGTGGTCCCTCCCGCCAGCCCGCCAGCCCGCCACCACTACCACCAACCAGGAAAAGAAAGGGGCAAAAATGAAAAAGTTGCCAAAGACCTATGCATCTGATTGGCTGATATACAACTTAATCTTTGAGGAATTTATATGACGAGCTCAAAAATTAGGTTCATGGGACCGTGCCAAAGGTGAAGCTGATTGAAAACGCTATTGAAGGGTAAAAGTTCAATTATAATGATGTAACATCACACTACTTCATTCCACAAGTATAAAGTGTTCTCATCAATTACCTTAAACTATACCTGAAGTAATCACAGACAAGCTACAATTTAATACCCCGACTCTAATGTAAAATCAAAGTTTACAATAAGATAATATAAATAAATAGGCACCTGCATAACAAACTTACATGACTCTAAAAGCATGTCCTTTTAAGTCGGATTGACTTTTTGCAGCTCCCTTTCTCATTAGAGTTTGCCGAAGAACAGAAAATGTTTCAAGACTTACAGATCGAGAGAGATGATAAAAGGAACAATTTATAAACCAGGAGGATACTAAGGTGTGTTCATTTCAACTAAACAACCTGATGGGATCTAATCTGAAGTGAATGAATAGCAATATGTAACCAAAAACGTAAAGTGAATGGTATATCGATTTGGTAAGGTGAAATGAACACACATTCGGTGATGTTGCTGATACGGTGATACCCATTAGGTAGATTGTATCATCTGAGATGTGGGCTCTGAAAATATGTCACCCTTCCAATCTCAAATCTCAATACAATTGCATCAAAACTAATCCAGGTCAACTATCTCAACATGAAAACAGCAACCACAACTAAATTATAGTCAAACCTAGAAAAACGATAATCCAGATCAACAATTGAATCAAAACGAAATGCAAACTAGATTTTGAGATAACGTTTACATTACCCGAGAACCCAAACAATAGTCTCCTGTAACGCTCCAATCCCCGGTCCGAACAAACCGATCACCGGCCGAAATTTTCCGAAGAACATCGATCAAAAGCGCAACGGCATCATCGGCACAATCAGTGGCGCTTAATTCGGGGGCATTGGCAACGGAGATACCGCGGCGGCGGCACTCGTCGAGGTCGATGTAGTCAACGCCAGCAGAGGAGGTGACGACGCATCGGAGGGAAGGGAGGTGGTCGAAGACGCCGGCGCTGGTGATGGGACCGCCGAATCCGGTGGCGAACATGGCGGCGACGCCGGCGAAATTGGCGGCGGCGAGAAACTCGGCGGTGGGGAGAGGGGAGTCGGAGGCTTTGATGAAGTGGAAGTGGCGGGAGAATTCGGCCTCGAAGCGGAGGTAGACTGGTGGTGGGTGGAGGAGCAGCACCTTAGGGAGGGTTTCTTGATCGGGTTTTGATGGTGGTTCTAGGGAGCTAGCATCCGCCATTGATGAGAATAGTGAGATGCAAGAACAGAGTGTTTGAAGTGGCAAAAGTGGCAATTTACGAAAAATTCACCAAAATGTACGGTAGCTGCAAATATTCAATTGCGCGCCCAAAGAGTCAAAATTTGGGTTGGTGTATGTTTGGACTTTGGAGCTCGTGGTTATGGGGTGGATGGATCGGGTCGGTCTTGAATCGGGTTCAAATGAGTTTTTAGGTTGTTAAATGGGTTTTTGAAAAATATGATCATGGTTGGATTTTGATATTGGTAATTTTGAGTTGGGTCATTTGATTATCAATGTAATGGAAATGAGACTCAAACTATATTTTTATTTGGACAAGGAAGAATATCCATACGTATTTAGAGCAGATTGTTTGTTTCTAGATTTTGGCATGCTGAAGTTGGAATCTTTTGGACTTTGCTGGTTGATTAGTTGTTGAAATTTACTAGAACGTGGGTTATTTTGATGGAGTTTGTTAATTTATTTAGAATTTTTTGTGGCAAACTTCCTTATATTGGAAAAAAAACCCCTTATAAAAAATTTATTGTGGGGAACCCTCTTATAAAAACAAAAAGCAATAACAAACACCCCTTAAGTCATTTTTCGGCCAATTTAAATGAGATTTTGACTGATTTATCCTTAGCCTTTAAGCATATATTTGCTTAAAACATACTCCCTCCGTCCCGTAATTAGCTTTCAAAAACACCATATTTTTTGTCCCAAAATTAGCTTTCAAAACCCATAAAATCCCATAACTTTTCTATTATACCCCTCCAC
>BSSO01002742.1:0-18359 GCA_030267885.1 Mesembryanthemum crystallinum
TTTTTTTTTTCTTTCTTTCCAGGTTAGGGGTATTTTGGGGCTTTGGCCTGTGTTTTGAAATTTTTATGCCCTGCGTTTAGTACGTTTATTCTATTTATGTCATTATGTGTTCAGTTAACGTGGGCCTTGGCTGTAGGGTGCAGCCGGCCCAATTCTTTTTCTTGTTCATTGACTAAAAAAAAGGAAAAAAGAAAACAAAACTGAAAAAATGGCTCAGTGATGAAAAGTAAAAACACGTTTGGTCATAAACGCGTTCTGATCAGCTAGGAAAAACTTCATTGACTAAGTCAGCTTTGACAAACGCGTTTATTCAGTCAAACTTTTAAATCGCGTTTGACAGCTCAACAATTGCTTTATACAGCCTAAATAAAGCGTTCGACAGCCTAAAAACGCGTTTATAACCGCCATTAGTTTGTCTATATATATCTATGGGGATAAAACCCATTTTAGCGCCTCTCACCCACAATTCCACTTCCCTCTCCTCCGTTCAAGGGCCAGAAACAGGTAAGCTTCTATGATTTCTCGAGTGGTATTCATCTTAATTTCTAGGGTTTTTGATATTCATCTTAATTTCTAGGTTTTTTTGATATTCATCGTTTTTGCTTGCTGATTCATCCTTCTTCTTCGTTCTTGTTATTTTTTTCAGTTCTTTTTGACACTCAAATCTAGAATGAAGGAAGATTTCCCAATTTCTGGCTTCAATTGTGATAAAGGGGTCTACAAGGAGAGTTAGGGTTTGGAAAAATTCACTTTGAGGCAGTTTGCTGGTTTTTTGGCGTCTCCTTCAGGTAAGGTTTTGATACTGTGTGTTGATTTCACTATAGTGTTGTATGGTTTGGCTTTGGCATTTATTGAATTTGTTTGCCGGTTTAGTCAATGGGAATCATGATCGTTCCATTCCATTTCTTCTGCGGTTGAAATTTTGCGGGAAACATAAAATTTTATATGGGTTCTTTGCTATAAATTTGATTGATTATTTTATTATGGATTGTCATAAAATTGTCCTGCTTTCACACCCAAAAGCAAATCAGCAGTAGTAAATATTGATTTCCCATATTCTGATTTTGGCCTAAATAGTCTGTATGCTTTCCAAGAATTTCTCTTTGAGGACCTTTGCATTTGGTGATATATTCATTTTTTCTGTGTCTGCAACATTATCATATAGTAAAAATTCATAGCTCCAGATGCAACCTGTCCAAAAGAAGATTAAACTTCATGCAAATTCGATGAAGTGGGTTGTCAAAAATGAATTACAATGCATGGTAACTCTGTCAACATTTACATTATGGTGAACAAGGTTCTCATATCTGCAGAATACTTTAAATTCTTGAAATGTAGGTAACAATGCATATATTTTGGCCTTCCCCAATCTTTCACAATCGTAGCTGTTAATGCATTTGTGCGATTTCTTTACTTTGTTTATTTCTTTTTGCTTTTTCTTTTTTGTGGATAGTGGTGTTTGGTGTGCCTGTTAGCTAAAACTTATCAAATCTTTAAGTTGCAACTTGCAAGCATTACAGATGTCAATTGAGACAAACCATAAATTATAAGGTGTCAAAGCTCAGCTTGCGTCCCCCTTCTTTGAATTCGTTTATCTTCATTAAAAATTTGGTTAGACTAGAAACAGAAGTAATAAAGATAGTTGATCTAGACTAATCATGTTGTACTTTGATAATTGTCTGTTGCTGCTAGCTGGTGATGTTTAAATAGTCACTGTGTGGAATATGTGCATCAGTGTAATAAGTTAACCTCACACTGTTTATTGCATTGTAGACAACATCTAGCATTGATAGATTGTACAAAATCTTTCATCTTAACACGTGCAAGTGTAATTTCATGGCAATATATTACTCTGATTGCATGGGATTGTTTGAAAAAACGTATCTGGAGAATATATGAAGGTAATAATCTGGTTAAATCTTCTTTTACGTTTTCTTCTTTAGGAAGCTGGGGGTGGGTTGGAGGTTAATTGAGTTTGCTATATTTCTGAAACAATGTGCTGCTTCTTTCCTGCTGCAGGTCTTACACTAAGTGGGCATCAAAGACCTAGAGAAACAGGGAAGAACCTCCTTGGGCTAGAGACAGAGTGGAGCATCTGATTCGATAGACTTTATATGGGAGTGGTGGCAAAGAAGACATAAAATTGCAGAGCCGAATATTTATGACTGTGGAATGATGCTCCGGTCTTAATGTAAATCTTTTCACAAAGGAAATGGCATGGACATGCTATTTATATCTGTGTAATTATTTTTTTGACAGTCTGGCAGGCTGATCACACTTTTGAGTGTGTTTACGCATTTTGCCACAGGAAGGCCCAAGGTATGATTGATGACTTTGAGCTCATCTAAGATTTCATAAACTTCCTGACATCTTGTTATTTAAATCTTCGACATATGATAATAGATCAGAATGGATGCAATAATAACTTGATGTAGATATTGCAGGCTAGTTTTATTAGTAGAACGACCAAAGAATTTCATTGCTCAAGATGCGGTTCCCTAAATCCAACTCAAACACAGTACAAAGCTATTCTACTATTCAGACAAATAAAATTGAGAATGTTTCTCCATTGCAGAAGATCAGAAGCCCTTCGGTGTTTAGAGGTCTACCGAATGAAAGCCCAAGAGCTGCTTTGTCCATGTGTAATGCATGTCCTAGAGTTATCTCTGGGGCAAGGCTTCGGAAGTGAGCACTTATTTCTGGTGTGAGCTACAAGAAGCAGAAGTACAAGCTGAAAGGAACTCTTAATGACGTTTACAATATAAAAGACCTTCTGATGAATCAATACCATTTGATGAGGTTCGAACTTGAACATTTATAAATATTTGAAATCAGTAATCATGCCATCTCAACCTTTTTTGTACCTTTCATATATTGATGCACAGTTACTTCTTATGAAACGTAGGGGAGGCATAATCGATGGAGGAAAGGTCGGCGTTCACTTTCACATTATGATTGACTACTTTGAGGTGATATTGCTTCTAAATTTGCTCTCTCTCTCCTTTTCTTCCTCCTTTCCTCCTATTTCCTCTGTTTTTTTTAAGGTTTCATTCTTCTAGTGTAACAGTATCTCTGTTCTTTATGGTGCTATTATACCGTTTTACTGATTATGTACTTTCTTAATCTTTTGTTTACATGGTTTGCTTTTTTGCTACTCAGGGAATAGGAGAAATCCCCTTGATTCCTGATGGTTGTAATCCCGCCACTTGGATGCTTGAGGTTACCACCCCTGCAGTTGAAGATAGAGTTTTCAGGACTTTGCCAGCATTTACTGAAACTTCAACCAGTTTATGTAGCTTTTGTACAGGTTGCCCCTAAGCAAATCTAAAGTTGCTCACTTTCTTATTATTGCTTCCTTGATTGACCAATTATTTTTTGCTATATGGCCTTTCAAGTTAGAGAAGTAGAAGCTCTCATAGACCAAATGAGTGCTCCACTAACTGGATCTGAGCCACCACAATTCATTACTACATTCTCCCAAGATACAATATCACAGTTTCTGCTTTAACTTCAGAAGCAAATTCTTGGGATTATTTTTTAGAATGCTATGTGCATTGATACTTGGTGCCATATAATGGGATATTACCTGAAAAAAGGTAATTCCTCTTGTTACATATCATCTCTACATCTAAATATATAATTATCAATGATACATGACATAGTTCTTTTTTAAATTTTATATTATTTTTATTTATTTATTTATTTATTTTGGCAATGTATGACATAGTTACACACTGTGAGAGAAACTTTAGATTTTGCTGCTAGATGCCATGGTGCAAGTGAAGCTTTTTCAGGTAGTGTATCTAAAATCTTTGATTTTTGGGTCCTGGTTTTTGTTTACAGTCCTTTATTTCCTTGATAACCCCTGTAAAATTGATAGCCAATGACAGCTAACTGGAGAAATTCTCTTTTAACCCATCAGTGTACTTGTGCTTTAAAACCAAACATGAATTACTAAGGTTGAAGTACTAGTTTGTTCTGCATCTTCTGTACTAGGATAACAATAGAAAGGGTCGAAGTGTCCACCTTTTTCACAAGAACTACCACTCATTTCTGTTGTTAAAAATTCATTGCATTGTACATAAGAAGATTACCCAGACAAGCCAATATGTTGACATTTAAGAGATTTGTCATTCAGTATTTTCAATTTTGATCTTAAGATGCATGATGTTTTGGTTTATGTTTACTTCTTTCTTCTTTGCATAATTCTTTCTCTAATGATTTAGTTACGTTGTAGAACGCATGCAGGAAATTTTATGGTTGGAGAAAGACAAAAGTATTCGCTCAAGCCCAGAGATTGATGCTTTTATCAGTTTTATGAAGGTTGTGCATTTAAAAACATGATACCTTCTACTATCCTTTTTAGTTAGAGCTAGTATGCTGATGCAATAGTTGCTCGAAATTGCAGGCAACTTCAGTTGATGGGGAAAAAGCACAGCATTTCAACAGAATACTATCCCAAATTGCTTGGCCTTGACTTATGTGCTGACACAGTTGTTGGTAGTATTATGCTTTGGGGCATTTTAGGTGGTCAAACAAGGAGGATCACTTCAGGTTTTGTCTCTTCTTTCTTTATCGTTAAACTGTCATTTTATCCGCTTATTTCTATTCCACTTTTGAGTTTTATGTGCATAGCTTTCACTGTTAGGTTCGTTTTTTTTGCTTTTGCTAGAACTATATTTCAATATTCCAAAGTTTAGAATTGATATATTCAGAGAAGTGCCTTACAATATATAACTTGAATTAGGATAGCTATTGTTATGCATGGTCTAGGTTGGAGAAACTGTGTTAAGGCTTCTGATTACTTGGCTGAGATAGCATCTATCTAATATCTACCAATACACAATTACCTATTACTGGCTTGTTTTCTTCCCAATTAAGCTCTAGACAGCCTTCACTTATCTGAGCTAGACTCAGAAACCGACTTAAGTCAGCACTTTAAAATCAAATACGTGTGCTAAATTGTTTGTTCAGGTTTGTTTATTCCCTTTCCCAATGTAATTACTTAAGTACTTCCTTGTCCATCAGAATTTGAACTTACTAGAATTTAGTATGAATGTTTGAACATAGTAGTCAATTTAGTATTCTTTTTCCTCTTGTATATTATCTTTCTTGGTGGGGAGGGCTATTTTCGCTCCTGCAAAATTACAAAACAAAAGAAAGGAAATGATATATGCTATAGTTAGCTTAATCTCTTTACTATTTAGTTGAAGTGTTGAGCTGCTAGTAATCTCTTCTCTTTCCCTTCCATTTGCGATTTTGGGTTGCCTTTAAATGACCGACACCTCTCTTATTGATGTAGACATCGATGTTAAGTTTGACAGTTCAATGAGAATGTATATTTTTTCAGATTTCCTTCCTGAATGTGAAAAGTCAGTACGATCAGCATTTGGTGGCCAACATGTTTCTGGTCATCTGAGTTTCTTGTAACCGATATATGTTCTCTTGTTAGCATGTTTTAAGTATGGCTTTTTGCTTGATTATGTGAATACAAAATTGCAGGATTTTATGGATTTTTATGCTTATATGATTTTTCACCTGTAGAAAAGTGGAAGCATTACATACAATGGTCACACTCTGAATTAATTTTGCGTGCAAAGGACTTTAGCTTATATAAGTCAAGCAGATCATCACATTCCTGAGCTAACTGTGAGAGAAACTTTAGATTTTGGTGCGAGGTGCCAAGGTGCAAGTGAAGCATTTTCAGGTAGGTGTATCTTTAATCTTTGCTCTCCTGGTCTTGGTTTTTGTTTAGTGTCCTTTATCGCCATGATACCCTTTTCTACAACTGATAGCCAATGACAACTAGGATCTTATCAAAGAATTGCTCTCCTGGATCTAATTATATACTTTGCAGGACACATGCGAGAACTTTTAAGTTTGGAGAAAGAAAGAGGTATACGCCCAAGGTTAGAAATAGATACATGAGAAGGTTGTCCATTGGATAACATGATACTTTTAACTATCCCCTTTGCCTAGAGCTGGTATGCTGATGCAATTTTTGATTTAAATTGTAGGTATTGTTAGTTGATGGGAAAAGGACAGCATTTCAACAGATTACTATCTCAAAGTGCTTGGCCTTGACATATGTGGTGAAACAGTTGTTGGTAGGCATATGCATCGGGGCATTTAAGGGTCAAACAAAGAGGCTCACTTCTAGTTTGTGTCTCTTCTTTCTCTTTCATTTACTGTCACTTTATCCACCTGTTCTCTTCAATTTTCGAGTGTTTGGTGCATGGCTGTGATGCCCGTTTTATTGCCTTAGCTAGAACTGCAATTTAAATATCCCAAACTTTAGAATTAACAGAAGTGCCTGCAAGACACAGCTTGTAGTAGAATAGCTATTGTTATGCATGATCCAGTTAACCTGTTTGAGGCTTATGAACACTTTCTCCAGTAGCATCCATCTCATATTACCAATACACAAAGACCTGTTACTGACTTTTTTGTTCCCAGATAAACTCCATGCACTCAGGCAGCCTTCACTCGTCTGAGCTAAGATTCTGAAATCGGCTTAAGTCAGCACTCTGAAATCAAGGTATGTTACCGATTTGTTCTTTCAACAGTTTTGTTAATCCCTTTTCCAATATACGTACTTCTTTGATTCTTCTTATCAAAATTTGAACTTATTAGAATTTAGCCAATCTAGAAAATAGGGAGAATGAATATTCTTAATAGGTTAGACATCTTTAATTTGTATTTGAAATGTTTAAGTCAATCACATGTTGAGTCAGTTATAATGATGCTGGTTAATGAAAGAGGCAAGGTAAACTATAGGAGTTACTCTTCATGATTTTTCCTAATAAATTGGTTATGAAGAGCTTTACATTACATTACCGGGTAAGTAACAGTTTCGACCACAAACTCTATAGATTATTGGATGGAGATGCAACATCTTCAACTTCTTTTGCTTAGAGCTTCTTTTGCCAGTCCAGTGGATATTTCATCCATAAAGAGAGTATTCTTGAGCCCAAATAACATTTCTTATCCATAAAGAAGAAGGCATATGACTGTTAATTACATTTTTATGCTTTGGCTATCTCTGATACTAAAAGTTTTTGATGATACAGGGGGATAGAGAATAATGAGAGAATTTGGGATATATTGAAATCTGCTGGTTTTGTGATTAAGAAGACTTTGAAGCCTTTAGTCCTGTTTCCATTTGTTGATTGGGCCTGCTGCTTCCGGATGCTCGTTGGGTAAGCCGTCAGTCATATGTAATGATCTAGTTCATGTTTAGTATTTAGGCCTCTAGAATTAACTAGCTGTTCAAACCATTTGGTTGTCTCATGGTGCACTTATTGATGCAAAGGGATATCTATTATCTAAGGTGTTTACTAATCACAAGTTCTGGGAGATAAATATTCTCTCATACTACTTTAGCAAGAAATTGGCTGGATATTTTTAGCTGTTCTACCTTAGAGTTTGAGAATTGATTATGCATTTGGTACAAAATTCGAAAGGAAGAAATCCTGCCATTCAATATCTGTAAGTCCTAACATATAATGGCACTGTAGATTGGCTTATTTGCAAGCAATACTATTAAAAAATAAGTTCATTCTTATCAGGTGTATCAATTTAGGGGATTAAGAATATCTTGATTGACCATCTGGTCTTGATTAAGCCTTCAAAGGTCTTGTTTACTTCCAATCTTTCTCCCTTTGGTAAGGTTGCTTGGTCATTGAATCCTTTGTTAGAATCCTTTGTCTCTTCTGTTTTTAATTGACAAAACTATTGGCCTTGCAGACACAGATCCTGGTTTCAATCCATACCTTCAAAAAAATTGTTATTACAGTTACAGATTCTCTTCTGTAATTTATGGTGGCGAAGTTGCTTCATGAGCTCTTTTTTTCTGCTATTTGAAGCAGGGCTTCTTGTCATGTGAGCCTTACGTGTATTTTTTGGTACTACTTCAAGACTTCAATTTGTCTTTTTGTTTTTCTAAGAAACTTTCTTCTTTCGCTTTAAAATAGATTTTTGTGTGCAAGGTTCAATTTTTTAGCTAGTAATTCTTTATGCTTGCTTGATATTTTTCTTGGCATAAAATCTGCATTCTATATTTTGTTTGTCATTTTTCGTGGACTGTAATTTCCTCACAGAATACTTCCCCAGAGACTTTTGGTAGCTGCAAAAACTCACATTCAGAATAAAACGAGCAAGAACTAACGCAGTCCATGGTAATTGACATTATTCTCCTCATAAATCTTGCTTGCACAATGTACTGATGCTCACAACCTCATAATGTAAAGAAAGCTCACTAGTAATTTTCTGTTAATGGAGTAGAATTGCTGATATTTTTTGTCTTCTTTGAAGGATCTGTGGCGAAGTATCCCATGCTACTTTGCATAATATGGTACTCTCTCTCCTCCTTGCTCTAGGTCTAGGGTTGAAAAAACAAACAAGGGCAAGGGAAATATAACTGTCCACGCCAGAGTTTGTATATAATTCTTTCACTGTGTGTTTGGAACGTGGAGGGTATTCAGTCTAGTGAGTCATCTTACTGAGATTGATCATGTCATTTTGTCTCAAGTTTATTTCGCAAGGCATGGGCGGATAGATTCTCATATTCTTGTAAGAGGTAAACTTCTGTTGCAATTGCAATTATCCATATACAATGACTTGTTTATATTGTTCCTAATCATATATCGTTTAATATGGATTTATCTTCCTGCAGAGAGATTTAGTTTGCAGGAGCTATGAAATAAGCATGCAGGTTAAAGCAGCATCGTCTAAGATTGAATGCTGGGAGCTTGTAAAGGATGACTAAGGTCTGTAATTTCAATGTGAGGTATGCTCTGCAAGCCATGACGTAGGCCCTGTTTATATTGAAAATGAAATAAATTTGCATCTTTTTGCTACACTGTTACTGAGTTGCATTGAATACCTGATGCCTTTCGGTTTTTCAGTTTCAGTATAAAGATCACTGGGCAAGGTCAAATTTTTTAACATATAGACTGTTTAGTTATATATCACATTAGCTAATTGAATAACTTTAGGTGCACTTACAGTTTTTAAATCTAGTTTGGGTCATATGCTGTTTTGGATTTGTGTGATTCAAGTTCTTTGTTTGACTTAAAACCTTTTGGATATAACACACCCGGGTAAAGAAAAAAGAAAAGAGAACAATTTTGACTTGGGGATGACGGATGTCAAACCTTTCCAAATTTTTTTTTTTTTTTTTTTCTGTCCATATAGTTTGTTACTATCTCCAAATATGTTTGGCATGAGATCATCTAGACACACTGCCTAAAGCAAGTGACAGTTAGCTTATCGCCTTTGGGCTTCTATAATTTAAAGCTCCAGTTTTTCCTACTCTGGTAGTCTAGTTTTATGTCTTCAAACTGTATGTTTACTTCATCTAATGTATTCGGTGAAGCTTCTTCGCTATAACTGCAATTTCACACTACCAGCTTCTAATTTGTTCTCAATGACTGCTTTGTTATTTTCTTTCTTGACGCTTTTAT
This sequence comes from Mesembryanthemum crystallinum, assembly GCA_030267885.1. NCBI lineage: Eukaryota > Viridiplantae > Streptophyta > Magnoliopsida > Caryophyllales > Aizoaceae > Mesembryanthemum > Mesembryanthemum crystallinum. The sequence continues at coordinate 9,465 of BSSO01002742.1, forward strand.
TTGCTTTGGCAATGATTCTTAAGCATTTACTGCTGTCTCTTAAAACATTGAATATGCATCTACATTATTCCCTATAGAGCAGTTTCATGTTGTCCACCATTCTCAATTGCCTGTTATGATATGTATGATAATCATCATCATCCTTCACACTCGCAGTCTTCTAAAATGTATGTTTTGCGCCTTTGATCTCATTTCTATTGGTTTTTTCTTATTGTTCTTGCTTGCTCATTGATCTTTCATGTTCGTTCTTGTTCGCTAATTGATGGCAGTCGAATTATCTTTCTGGTTCGCTAAATGAATGTCAGTCGAATGAATTCGTGATTGTTCTCGTGTTGTTTATTGATTGTCAGTCAAATGAATTTCCAATTGTTCTTGTTTCCAGCAATCAGAGAGGGAGGAGCGAGAGCTCCTGATTTCTCTATTTAATGTCCGTTTCTCTTTCTCTAGCTGAACTTTGGATCCAATTTCCTAATCTAGTAACATTAAACGTGCAGGTTTTGAATAATATTCGGCACCGGACAACTGAACTTGAATGTGAAGGAGGAGGTAGTGTCTGTGGATTTTGGGGAGCATGTTTCTTTAAATAACATAGTAGTCAATTTGGTATTCTTTTCCTCTTTAGTTTAGAAACTAGTTGCTTAATGAACTTACAATGGTGGCCTACTTAACTCAATATTAGCGGTGAACTGAATATCGACTCCTTAAGCGATGGTACACCAAAATTACAAGTCCAACATCTTTGGCATGCTGCACTCCTTAGACAATGCAAAAAGGTGAATACAAGTGGATTCAATATGTGTAGGTCTCATGTGAGTGCCTAGTTAACTTTTAAGTTTAACTATAATGGATGTTGGGTAGTTTCTTGGTTAGTATGTCTTTCTGTATTTAAGTGGACAAGTACCATGTTTTAAGTGTGGCCTTTTGCTTGATTATGTGAATACAAAATTGCAGCAGTCTCTACCTGTTTGTACGCTTATTATGTGGCTTTTCACCTGTAGAAAAGTGGAAGCATTACATACAATGGTCACACACTGAATGGACTTTGCGCGTGAAGGAAATCAGCTTATATAAGTCAAACAGATCATCACATTTCTGAGCTAACTGTGAGAGAAACTTTACATTTTGCTGCTAGGTGCCAAGGTGCAAGTGAGAAGCCTTTTGGTAGGTGTATCTTAAATCTTCGATTTTATGGTTCTGGTTTTTGTTTACAGTCCTTTATCTCCTTGATAACGCCTGTAAAATTGATAGCCAATGACAGCTAACTAAAGAAATTCTCTTTTAACCCATCAGTGTACTTATCCTTTTAAACCAAACATGTGTTACTAAGGTTTAAAGTACTAGTTTTGCATCTTCTGTACTAGGATAATAGTAGAAAGGATGGAAGTGTCGACCTTTTACAGAAACAACCACTCATTGCTGCTGTTAAAAATTCATAGCGTTGCACGTATAATGACTTACCCAGACAAGCCCAATATGTTGACATTTAAGAGATTGTCATTCAGTATTTTCAATTTTGATCTTAAGATGCATGAAGTTTTGGATTTTGTTTTTGTCTTTCTTCTTTCCATAATTCTTTTTCTGATGGCCTAATTGCTTTGCAGACGCATGAACTTCTATGGTTGGAGAAAGGAATAAGTATTCGCCCAAGCCCAGAAATTGATGCTTTTATGAAGGTTGTGCATTAAAAACACGATATCTTTCTTCCACTATCCCTTTTAGCTAGAGCTAGTATGCTGATGCAATAGTTGCTCAAAATTGCAGCCAACTTTAGTTGATGGTAAAAAGACAGCATTTCAACAGATTACTAGCTCAAATTGCTTGGCCTTGACTTATGTGATGACACAGTTGTTGGATGCGTTGGGGAAACTTACTGTCCAAGCCATAGTTTGTATTTAATCCTTTCACTGTGTGATTTGAGCTCGGAAGGCATTCAGTCAATAAGTCATCTTACAAGGACTGATCTTGTCGTTCTGGTACATTTTCTTTTGTTTATAAGCTCATGTGTATATATTTGTTTACTGCTCAGACTTATCTAGCACCTCAGCACCCTTTCACCAAAGTCTTGAAAGATCTTGGTGTCGGCCCTCTCCAGAAAGTGAAAGGTCACTCTATGAAAAGTTCTGATAATTGTTTCTGTTGTTGAATTGTGTGTATGTTTTAGATCATATATGACTCAGATAAGTCCTTGTAGAGGCTATAGTATGTCGAGTCGGAATGAAGTTGACACTCCCAAAAGTGGAAAAAGATTATCAAGATTAGATTCTGCTGATGCATAGTCAGTATGGTGAAGAATTTAACTGTTGCGCTGATGAGCCTGTTTTNGCCTTTTTTTTTTTTTTTTTTTTTTTGGTGGTCTATTTCGCCCTCTCCCTGCCAATCAGAAACTAAAATAATTCCTTGTATTGAGCTGAGGTGAATAGTTATTGCCCTTTTTGTTTCATGTTAATCTCTCTCTATATGACATAATGATCATGTAGTTTAATTCCATAATTTAAGTGTGAGGATTCATATAGCTATATGCTGGAAGAGAGAACCCTATAAAAGAGGGCAGACTGTCCTGTGTGCTATAAGAGTAACATGTATGTAACCATAGATTATTTCTTACTTGAAGCCCTCCAAGGTGATGTAGGTGGTAAGGATTGTTTGGCAGTATATGGTCCTTTGGTTGATTATGTTTATGACTTATGAATGCTTTAGGGTAGAGTGTAATAGTTATCTTCCAACTTCGGTCGCGTAAACTATCCTATATAATATGATTTCTTTTGTGTTTCTTATTTTCACGGCCAGACATGTCAGACCCTAAAAAAGGGGCTTAACGAATTCTTATGAAATTTTTGTAAACTTTTCACCATCTTTTAAGTCTGAACTGGCTTATTTCTGATCATATCTCCTCAATGAAAAAGTATGCAACATATTTACGTCTATATATAATATTTTCTTCCAACAAGACTCTATAGTTGCTTGATGTACTATCTTGAGTTTAGGTCCTGTAACTCTGTTTTGATTTGTATAAATTGTGGCTTTAACATGCTGTTTGTTGAGTTGCATTGTATTACTTTGCTTTGGTTTTTACCGGTTGATAATCTTGAGTGCATTGATCTTAGTGGTTCTGAAAGTCATAGGACAGTATGGATCAATAGGTAAGGGTGTAAGGCTCGTGAGGCTTTCTCTGTTGCATGCTGATGTATTTTAGATCCTCGTTAAATTTGTAGCGAATATCATATAACATGTTTTTGATATTTAGATACTGATTTTGTTGTTTCAAAGCTTAACATTGATCTTCCACACCGAAAATGCTCCTTACTCTGAAGTGTCTGATTTGTTTTGTGAGATATACTTTCAAGAACTGTTGCTGCTACTGCCACTTCTGCATACATCGTTACCTAACTGTATCAGCTATACCCATCTGCTGATGTCACATTTAATGAAATTATGTACAGTGTCGCTTTCTGTCCTAACTGGCAAAGACAAGACTTTAATGAAAATATTTCAAGTTGAGAAGCTGGAGCAGAGAACGGTAACCAGTTTTAGTTTGATTTCCTTTTGTTTAATCAACTATGATACCTATGCTTCCCTCCTTTCTTAACGTAACTTTTTCAATCTAAGGTACCTTTACTTTGCACTGCTAAATTGAAGTTGAAAGTTCTTGATTTGGAAGTTGTTAATTCTGAAGGGGAAGATGATGAAACTGTTCATGACGAACGTCAAGCATAGCCAATCCCATGCTCTAACAATAATGAAAGACTTAACAAAATCTGATGATTGTTTAAGATATGCTTTTTTGCAATGAGCGTTGTGTCATTGCTTCGGTTAATCTTCCTCGGAGGGAGGGAAGATCTTACATTGAGTTGGTTCACTTCCATCACTCAGAGCTGCAGTGAAATTCAAGGTGGTTGAATATTGCAGCCTGGTTTCATGCATTCTGTTTTCTTTTTTCCTTTTCTTTTAAAGCAGTTTTCTTCACTGTTATCATATTTCCTGTTCGCAGGTTAATGTATCACAAACGACATGTAAAGGGCAAGATGTCACTTCTGATCTCCAAGCTTCAGAGGAGGATCACGATGATGGTATAGCTCAATCTTCAGATGAGGAAATGGCTATCAATCCAGTTTCTTTTCTTGGAAATAGTGGGTTAACCATGAGGACCATTTAGCTGTTGAAAGATTTATTGTCATGTTTTGTTTTGCTGCTAGATAGTCTCTCATTTTGATGAAAGAAGTCTCGACGCCGTATGGTCATTCTGCAACGAAAAAAATTTAGGACCATAACATACAGGCTGCCCCACAAACTCATGTATTGATGAGCTCAAGAATGATGCATTTCAATTTCCAGATGAAAATGTAATCTCTTTAGATCCTTCTTTTTACCTCTAAACATCCAATAAGAATATTGGGACCTGACTTACAGGACCTTCTGATAGGTTAAATAAATGCAGGAGATATTGTTGTTGTGGCATCCTTAATTTAGATTCATGCAGGATCTTCTTTGAAGCTTTTGTCAGGCTTCTTTATTGTCGCTGTTCTCTTTGGTAACTATTAACATTGTGTTACAGTTTGTGATCATGCTATATGCTTTCCTGTAGGGTGCTGAACAAGAAATTTAAAACTATGTTTTGCACATAAAGGAATATGAGGAGGACTTAAGGACTTTGAGGCCATCAGGGATGCAGGTGTGTTAAGTTTACAAGATTGGTTTTATTTTGCTTTTATTTGTGTATGCTTCCCTTCAGAATGGATAAAGCAGCTGAAATTCACCATAGTATTTGTTTCCAAAACAAAATATGTTCATGAATTATATTTATCACTTAATGCATGTCATGGATCAAAGTCTGTCAACAATTGATCTCCTTGTGCACAACTATACTTCTTTGCTCTAACCAGCTTTTCTCGAGTCTGATTTCTATGTTGAATTGCTTAGAGTAAAGTGTGAGGTAGGAAAATTCTTTCAACTTACCTTAAACATGGTGTGCAGTTAGCCATCATTAGCAATGTTGTATGGTACATCATAACATATTCTTTCTGCGTTCTTCAGTAATTCTTGGTATCAAGATGGTTTTTGCACCAAGTCTTCTCAGGTTGCCTTCTTTTTTTTTTTCTTTCTTTCTTTCTTTTTTTTTTTTTTGGACGTGTTGATTAGTTGGTGCATGCATATTTGATCTGTGCAACAAACTGAGTAACAGCATATGTTATGATTAATTCGTCTTTAAGTGTTTGTTCAAACCCTCCTCGGCCAAAATAATGCTAGAACATAAGTTGAGATTCTCTTACTTTTTACTTGCAGTTTTTCATTACATGCTCCCTTTCGATCATGCAGACATGTCATAGAAAGAGGAAGTGTCACGGATAATAGAAGAAAAGGTCGGGGTCAGCAGATGCTGATTATAGTCCTGTTTTTAAGAATATGTCATTAAAGGGTAAACACCTTAAGATTATGGCCAATGTGTGGTTGGCCTAGTTGCCCTTCTTGGATCTGCTTCCACACATATGCTTAGGAGGTAATCTCCATTCTTACAAATGATGGTATGTCCTTGGCTGATTGGTAAAGTTGACTTTTACATTTCTGTATTTGTGTGCAGTGTATTGGTTGAATATTTGGCAGAAGATCAAATGCTTGCCATTGGTCGTCAATCCAGTGCTGCTGGAACACCACCGAAAATTATGAACATCTACTAGATACTGCAGCTGCTGAGTTTGGAATGCCTATCAAAGGCAGCCACCTACCATATGTTTTGAGGATATAAGGCAGGTAATATCTGTAATCTGGCACTCTTGTAGGTCAACCCTATTATTGTCACCCCCAATTTGAAGTCACCAATATAATTAAGAAGAGTAACCACCTATGGTGTTGAGAGTTGCCTATTTTCTCAAGAAAAACCACCAATTTTCTTAAAGAAAGAAGTGAAGCCACCCTTGTTGTTAAGAACCGCCCATTTTTGTATGAAAAAACACCTGTTCTCTTGAGAAAAGTAGTAACTTTAGTATACTATATTAATAGGCTCATTTATGTTTGAGTGAAACTTACTTTAAACTTGATTACATTATTTGAGCAAAATTAACATTATTTTCATTTCATCTTTCAGATACTACAATGCAGCTCTTTAACTTACTTCTTCTCTCACATATTACAATTGATTTAGTTCACTTGTGTTCGCGTAATTGAAATGACCTAGCTTAAGGTGAAAAAAAATTCGATGAGGGTCTTTGAGAAAGGGTACATAGGATAGAGTAGGCGTGACTACAAACATTTAGACTTCCGGATCACCCAATTATGATCATCATTGCTGATTAAGATGACCTTTTTGAAACCTAATATACCTAAAACATGCAAATATACTACAAATTACACACTAATTTCTATAACTAAAATAATGAGCAGGTAATTAATATGAAGAATAGTAGTACTCGTTGAGTCACTGACTCAACTTGTAATTACAAAACTTGGTGACCGTGGAATATATTGCTGGGTGAAGGTTATGCTTTTTGCGTTTACCAAGACCCCTCAGTCACTGATGTAGCCTGTGCAGCTCTGAATGGTATTAAAATGGGTCATAAAACACTCACGGTTAGACGTGCTCATCAGGGTTGCCTCACAACCTAAGCCCGAGCAAGGATTGTTCTACAACTTGCACAACAACAGATAATATTGCAGGTTTCGTATGAGTTGATTGATCACTGTTTGCTGTTGTTATTGAAGGTGTGGATTTTATTGTTTACGTATTTTATTTTTTTAAGCAAGGTACCTGACCGTCATGGTGAACCTGGGTGGTTGAGGGCATGGTTTCAAATGCCTATTTGTTTTATGTTTCTTGTTTAACAGTATCTCTCTTCTTTATGGTGCTATTATATCATTTTACAGATTGTGTACTTTCTTAATCTTATGTTAGCTTGGTTTGCTACTTAAATAATAGGAGGAAACCTCCCAATTCCTGATGGTTACCATCCCTGCAGTTGAACAGAGAATTGGTCAGTACTTTTGCCAACATTATAGAAATTCTAGGTAGCTTTTGTAGTGGTTTTCCTTGGGCAAATTGCTCACTTGCTCATTCATGCTTACCTCATTGTCAAAATTTTATTCTGTGTCGATGGTTGTTTAAGTTTTACTTAGGGAGGTAGAGCCTCTCATACACCAAATGAGTGCTCCACCACCTGGATAAGAGTCGCTAGCATTTGATATGACATTGTAATGTATTACACTTTGTATGCCATTAAATTCTTCTTTACTACACTTTGTGCATTGATACTTGCCTTCGTATATTGGGATATTGGCTCAGAAAGCAAGGTAATTGCTCTCATGCTAAAACATCACTGCATGTTATTCCCGGCTATAGTTAACATTGTACTGTACTAGCAGGTTAGCAGTTCCATGATCCTCAGAATTATCTACTCCTTAACGTGACATTCGAACAGGTTCAAGTCAATAAACCAATGTTTTGCAAGGAACTAATCAATAATGGAATGAATTTCCCTTGTTGATTGTAGTCTGAGTTATCAACTGGTTTCAACCTGGAGCACTTCCCAATTACGGTTATTTATGTATTCTCTCTTGACTTGTAAGAAATGGTGTGAAAAATAGGTCTCCTTTTTTTATTTTTCCCTCTCTCTATCTCTCTCTTTCTTGCTCATTTTAATGGTGTGATAAACTTGAATTCTGAATTCATATAATAAAAGCTATATGTAGTTTTGAATATAGTTTTTATTTCTTGACAATTGTTTGGTTATCTCATCTACTGTTACTGATTTACTCTTATAGATGTACCATTGTTTGTCCTAAGTCGGGCCATTTGACTATTTGCCATTGTTTAATACCCAACAATTGAGTCAACGGCTAAATTAGGTTTAGAACATTTGTAAGTTTTAACCTTTTCAAATTACTTGTTCTATATTACTTTGTCGTCCATGAAAATAGGGTCAACATTGTTTTGAGATTTAAGAAACACATGAAATTGTGTAAAATAATACTCCTTCCATTTCAATAAATTATTACATTTTGTTTTTACATGTCAAACTTTGACCATTAATTTGTGAAAAAGTATAATGGAGTACAAAGTAAAAAAATTAATTTTTGGAAAATCTTAAATAGTAGTTTCAATTTATTATCATTTTATAAGATTCAAGATTTATATAACTGTAATTATTGATGGTCAAAGTGTTGTATTTGAGACCGCGCAAGTCAAAGTGTAAACATTTTATTTGAAACGGACGCAGTTGGACATGACTAACATGTGTAATATGGGCCCATAAAGCCTATTATAACTGACATTAACGACCTTGCTTTGAAATCTGTTTGCAATAGTCATTCACGTTTTAAAGCCCCCACCCCCAAAAAAAAATGACGGAATGTGTATATTAAAGACATTGAAATTACTTGTTGCCTGGTATATGTTCATGTATAATCCGATCTCTCTTTGTTAGTGATGGTAGAAAAATATTATCCTATTTTGATCAGCAATTATAATTCACATTGAGGTTCGAATATGTATTATGAGTACCACTAAATGATGCCATATAATCATTATCAATTTGGTAGAAGTTGACTTGTATGTGATTTCAACCAATGTAAGAAAAAAAAAATCATCAATTTGGGAGGAATTAAACTGACTTTGGTTCAATTATGCGCTATGCCGGTGTCTGTGCCTATAGGACTTTATAAAATGGATGGGAAAGTGCACATTATTAGGCCTATGCCTAAGTCCAACCACTCTTGCGTTGGGGAGGGGAAAATGAAAAAAGAAAACAAAGTAGGCTATACTAAAGTTAGCATAAGCCAAGAGAAGGATTTATCATTTATGATCAATTTTTCCATGATAAAAAAACATTTATGATCAATTTGAGATTAATCTTTTTTTTTTTTTTTATTTTAAACAGGATTTCCACGTGGATGACTTACGTACTGTTC
>BSSO01002743.1:0-18355 GCA_030267885.1 Mesembryanthemum crystallinum
TGTGGTGGTTTGTGGGGTCAGTCCTCAACCAGGAAAGCGGATCTTGGTAGCACCAGCAGCCTGTGTAGGGAGGCTGGGGTGTTACATTGGTATTTGGGATTGTTTTGGTTTATTTTTATGTGGATATCTACTAACTATAATAAACATGAGGTTACTTGATCTTAACTATTAGTTAGTTAAGATTTGAACTAGTCTAACTGAAGTAAAACTTATTTTCTAATGACTTTACTCGCTCCCAACTATGATTTAGTTGGGAATGAGTTAGCCTTTTGATTACTAACTTCAACTAACTAACAAGTTTACTAGTTCTAACTTTGAGAGAAATAGATGTGTTGTAGGGGAAAAAAGATGAGCAAATGAAGTGGGAGTGAAGGTGTATTTATAGGCAAATGAGAGGGTGTGGGGAGGTGATAGGAATTTTGGGGGTTTAGGAGGGGCAAAGTGGTCACGTGGGGGAAGGAGAGCAAGAGGCCAAAAGGCTTTAGTTGGAAAGTACTAACTGGCCAATGGAGAGGGGGTGACAATAGGAAAAAAAGAAAGAAAATGGGACGAGAAAAAGACATGAGAGAATGAGGGAAGGACCGAAAGAGAGAGAGAGAGAGAAATGAGGGGTAGAGACCAGGTGGGGCACCTGGGTAGAGAGAGAGAGAGAGCCATTGAGGGGAGGAAGGATTTTCATTTTTTTTTTGTTCCAAAAAAATTTGGAAAAAGTGGGGGTTTGGCAAGTGTTGCTAGATCCATATTAGTTAAGGATGGCAGCCATCCATATCAGTGGGTCCCACGAACAAAATAACCAAAAAAGCTACTGTAGTGGGGGGGGGGGGGGAATGGGATACGGGAGAGATATGTCCCTATATACGTATAGTACAATTGGTATAGCTACCGTATGTATTAGGTGAGGTACCATTTAATGATGAGATGGACTTAGCACGTGCGACCAACACTTTTATTTTTTTCCAAATTTTCAACACTCGATGAGAAGAGGAGAGGAGCAAACGGCAAAACCCGTGAAAATCAAAACCCCTGCTTGTGCGAAGAAGAAGAAGAAGAGGAGAGGAGCAAATGACAAACCTACCTAAAAATAATATGGAAGCTAAGATATGAAAATGGAAATAGTGATTTCGTAATGGTAGAAATGACCCTGATAAAGGGATTTGGTCGGCACACAACGCATAGCATTGGGCGTGGGTTAATTTTGAATGCCATAATTCAAATTGCAAGACATGTAGGTAATGTTTTATTGTGCCTAAATCAATTTAGGGTTTGGTGTCTTGTATTGGTTTGATGAGAACAAAATTCAAAACGTATTGTTATGTATATTAAATTTTAAACAAATTGCGACAATTAATGTGTATACAATTCAGATGAATAGCAAACAATTAGTGTGTTATTTGGAAATGTATGAAAGAAGAAGCTATGTAATTTTAATGAAGGCAATAACATATTGTACACGCAACAATTTTGGGGTGTTGACCTAATATACCTCGTCACAGTAATTTAACGGAATAAATCACAAATTTAATTTATCACATGAAATTGTAAGTGTATTACTTGGACAGAATAGAGAGTGGTGTAAAGTTAACTCCATTGTTATAAATTGATGTTTGTCTAGCCTTTTGAAACCCTAAAGTGAGTTAGATTACATTATATGTGTGTGTGTGTGTGTGTGAATTAGAAGCTCATGATTGGTATTAAAAGAGGAAAGAGGAAACTCGCAAATGTAGACGGTCAGACTAAGAAGAGGAATAAGGGAGAAACAGTTAAAGAGGAGGAGGATGAAGATGAGGTATGAGAGTTAATGAACATTCAAAACTGTATGAGTGACATTTTATGAACTTACATTATTTAATGTTAAGCAGAGTAGTGAAGATGAAATTAAGCAAAAGCTAATGAAGGGCATGAAGGTATGGGACATACAACTGCTATTTAAACAATATCTAATGTGACATAGATCCTACAACCTGAGATATATGCTGATTGTTGATAGGTTAAGAATGTGAATGATCAGGCAGGAACAGTAGGCTCGAGCAAAACCATGGTAAAGTTCGAAAAGGTAATGGAATGATGATTTCTTATTGTTTGTAAATGTACATGTGTCATTCATTGATTGATAACTTGCACTGTATGTTGCAGGGCTATCCCTGACATTTGAGGGCCCAGTGCTATAACTAAAATTAGGCCTTAGAAATCACAAAGACAATTACCAAAATAAAAAACTACACTTCATACTTCAGCCATGTTTGACAAAATTTGTTCAAGCTGTGAAATGTTAAAAGGTGAAAAATGGTAGAAAATAGTTAAAAGTTTCTTTAAAATTATAATAAATATTTGTTTTGCAAACTAAAGTTGAAAATAAGTACGAATAGATTCTCAAAACTAGCTACAACTAAAGCCAAAATTAGAATTATGACAAACTGCTTGGTGGTTGAGAAATAAATACCTAGCTGAGAGTTGAAAGTTATATTAACTTTTTATTGAAAAGCTTGTTATTTTTGCCACATATTCCATCACATAATAAAGTTATATTAACATTATATTTATGCAAAAACAATCAGACAAATGAAAATCTCCCCAATAGTGAAAGAAAAAATCACAACAAACTTTTAAACCTAAAAACTACTAGAAGTTAATGAAAAANGCATTTGGTAGAGTTTCAAAATGAAATGGAAGAGCAAACGAGAGATACTGGACAAAGTGAAAATCAGAGATAATGAATAAAGAAGAGGGAGGGAGGGAAGGGAGAAATAAAACTCTTGTGGAGTTGACAGCCTTTAAGGTTATAAGAAAGAGGAAAGAGACAAGGAGCAAGTGGGTAGTGGCGGTAGCTTCTATTTCCAAAGTTCTGCACTCTAAACTGGGTTTGGATTAATTTGGGCTCCCCAAAAATCAGGAGGCCCTTTGCCGTCGCACTGCTCGCACTTGGGCAGGGACGGGCCTGATATGTTGCTACAACAATTCCCAATATAGCAACCCAATATGAATTGTCATTTGGAAACTTTCATGCGGATTGTAGCAAAATTAGATCAGAGGAAACGACAAATTGTTGAGTGAATGGGTTTTAAAGCGTTGCTTAATATTAAGCTGATTGTATTGCCCAGGAAACTTTGCTACTGTCTGATGACGCGTTTCAACCCCAATGATAGAACGCTGAGACTACATGATGATGTTTGTTTAAATTCGGTGCCGAAGCATATTGGTTGGATCATGGGAATTAAACATGTTGGCAGAGACGTGCCTAAAGAAATACTGGATAACGATATGAGATTTAGAGTGGACGAGATCAATCAAAACTATTCACTTCACCAGTGGAGAGGGGGTTGAACATGAATGAGATTGTGCGAGCTGTTCAAGGTCCAATCCTTCACAGTGATGATGGCGTAGTGGAAGAAGGGTTTAAGACAGCATTATTGATGATGAATATTGGGATGTAAATCCTACAACCTCGGCCAGCTTGTGCCTTAAGATGTTGCTTGCAGCGAGTATTGCGCACAAAGCACACAAGTGTAATTGGGGAAAATGTGTCTTGGACATGCTGGTTAAGGCTGGAGAATCTTCAGGAAGAAGTTCGACAAGAAAAAGTATGTAGTAGGCTGTGGTAGTAGCCAAATATTTCTTGCGTTGAGTGGTGGCTAAATAGGTATATTTTTCATATGTTGTGTGTGGAATGATATTTAATAACTCTATGTTGTGTGCTGACATTTATAAACTATCTATGCACAAATATGTTTGTTAAATTTGTGGCACTTATTTTACCTGGATCGTTTAGAGCTCCCTCCTGTGAGATGCAATACTAACTTACCTCGCATGACGGCTTGGACTCTGGAAGGCTTGAAAATGGCAAAGAAGGCTGATACAAGGGGAAAAAATGATACGGTGCATGCAAAGTAAGTAAATCATTTTATACAACAATGTTTGAAAACTAATAACCGGCATGTAGATAACTATGTCTTTGTTTCCAGTAGATGATCGACGTTTGTTATGGGTTAGAGCATCAATTGGAGGGGGGAGATGCATAACCTCCACCTCAATTGTTAGGCCATGTTCCCGAAGATGAAGAGGATTCAGACGTTAAAAGACAGAAGAATAACCTAAAGCCTCGCAGGTTTGAGTTGATTAAAGCTGCAGCTGAAGAAAAGGCTTTAAAAGCCATGGAAGGAGAAAAATTAGCTAAGGTGAATAATAAGAATAAGAATATACAGCCTAAGGGGATTAATGACAACAATAAACGAAAGGGTGGTCCAGGGAAAACCAAGCTGACCACAAAGAAGCAGATGCAGAAGCGGCAGCAAGGTCATAAGGAGAATTATCTATGTCTGAATGAGCATTTGTTTGCAAAACTGGCGGAAGCGGACTCGAATATGGGGACTAATCAGACAAAGCATCATGGTTATAATCAGCTCAATTCCGATATGGAGGAGAATGTACCTGAAACACCTACAGAAGCTAATGCCGATATGGAGGAAATGAAGGAGAATGTGCGTGATACACCTCCAGTAGCTAATGCGGTCCTTCCGAATGATCAGACATAGCAAGATGTTTCATCGCATACTGATTCAGAGGTTACTCATTCTGATGAGCGATGCCAATAAGAAGGCCAACATAATGAGGATGGGAAGTGTGGAAGTAATCTTGATGTTGACCCGCAAATGAATATGACCAAACTGTATTTTGGTCACACATAATATGTGGAACTTATAAACTCCACAATGAAACTGCAATATCCGAGAACTTTTGTTGAGGGCAATTCCTACAACGTTGCTTCTGCTATACAAGATAGTGGCAACCCAAGGGTAACAGAATCAAGAGATGAAGAACCTGTTGAACGGGGTAAGAATGCCAAATCCCCTGACAATGGTGATGATAAGCCCGTTCAGTGTATCAACCCTAGTGGAACAGATGCCGCTCATCATAATGTCCAGCCGGAAGAACCTGTTGAACAGAAGCCGGTTGAGTGTGCTAGCCCCAGTCGCTCAGAAGCAGGTAACGCGGATAAACCTCTTGAACGGGATGATAATGCCAATCCCATTCGAGATGATCTCCATCATGAAATACACAATGAAGGTGATAATGACAAATCCTCTATCAATGGTGATGATAAGAAGTCTTCACATTCCCCTGCAGTATCGTCAGAACTCCGCCCTGCAAACCCTAGTGGATACTCAGGACGCAGGTCATCAAGATGCCGTTCGAGAGGAGGATGATAACCATTATAAAGATTGTGTAGACGGTGATGATCAAGCTGTCTTTGCCAATGGGAGTGAGAATAGTTCTTTCATTGTGGGGGTGGTTCCAATTGAACAGCCCTGTGAACAAGATCGCAACGAATCGCAAGATGATAATTGCAACCCCATTGATAAAGGATGTGATAAGAACCAAGTGCCTGGCAACTGTGATGATATGATGGGACCGCAGGCCCTCATCGATTCAATGGAAGGACCTGGTGAGAAGGTTACGCAGGTATTGAGTAAGCTGAATGAGGAACATCCTTGTTAAATGTTGAGTATTACAAGTATTACAACTTGTTGATGTTCCATGTTTTGATGATGATTAAGTATAATGTACTTGTACTTGTTAAATGCTAAATATATTTTTGATTAAATGTCTTAGCAAAGCAATCATGGAAAAGCAAGATATGAAGATGAACACAAGATGAATTTAAGAGAAGATTGCAAATCTTAATTTATTAGAATTCATGTACGTGCCATAGTCTCAATAAGTCTTGGAACAAAAAGGGGAACAAAATAATGCTTAAAAATGAAAGTCGGTCAGAGGGACCAATGTATGGGTATTGGTCCTTCTAGCTGCGAGCTTAAAACTTAGATTTACAAAACCGTTTTGATTTATTTCGAAAATCCTTTTAAACTGGTTTTGTATAAATTGAGATATTTCCAACTCTTATTCATTAAGAGTTAATTTTACTTGGAGAAAGAGTTAAAAGACTTAAAGGCTATTTAAATGATAAATAACCACCTTGAGTCCTTAACAAGCTTCTAAAGTTTGAGCTAAAGGAGAGATGGGACACATTGCCATCTAGTCGGCCTAACTAGCCAACAGCCACCGCCACACTAGCTGGTGAGACAGCTAGTGCTCTTAGTGCCAACAACCACTAGGCGGCCAAAGGCCTAGTGTCTCTTGCCTTGGAAGAGTGCTCAACATTACTTATTTCCCTATCCTCCTTGGCCTTGGGCTTTAAGCTAAAACCCTCTATAAATAGAAGAGTTGTTTTGAAAAAAATTTAAGGAGTGCAAATACAGTTTTAGATTGCCAAATATTTGAACAAACCTTGCTCTCCTTCTCTTTCTCTTAATCAAATTAACTTTCATATCTAAAGAGAAATAGTGCTTAAGTATTATTCCCCATATTGTTCCTTGCTTAAATAGTCTTGGTTTTTAGGATTTTAATTGTGTAGCCTTTCAGCTTTCATAGAAGCATATTAAGAGGTTGTTTTTCTTAGGGATTATTCCTATTTTATGTAGGCTAGGGTTTAGTCTCATACGTATAACTCATAGCTTCAAGTAGCTAGTGAGTGCGAGCCATGGTGTGGTTGTGTGTTGCCTTCACGTGGTGTTGGTTGTTGTGTGTAGACTTATGGTTAAGTTTCATACGTGTAACTCATAGCTTTAATTAGCTAGTGAATGCAAGTCAAGGTGTGCTTGCGTGTGTTGACAGGGAGTGTTGGTGTTGTTTGTACTTAGTCTTAGGAGAAGTTTTGTATGAATTTTTTGAGGCTCTTGCTGAATACAAGTTAGTGTTCAAATTCCACAAAGGTGTGGGTCGTGGTTTTTACACCCAAGTTGAGCTTTGGGTACAGTGGTTTTCCACGCTAAAATCGTGTGTGTTATTGTTCTTTATTTCGCTTCCGCATTAATATTCTATCAAGGATTTTTTGTGGGGAACCGCCTTATAAAATAGACTTTTTGGAAAAAAACCCCTTATAAAAAAAAACTTTGTGGTGAACCCCCTTGTAAAAACAAAATGCCATGACGGACACACCTTGAGTCATTTTTCGGCCAATTAAAATGAATTTTTGATCGATTTGTCCTCATCCTTTAAGTACATATTATATATTTTAAGCAAATATATGATTAAAAGCTACGGATAAATCGGTCAAAATCTCATTTAAATTGGGCGAAAAATGACTTAAGGGGTGTTCGTCATAACCTTTTGTTTATATAAGGGGGTTCCCTACAATAAAAATTTTACGAAAAATTCCACTTTGGTTACTTGAGCTATGGCATAATCATTTTTTGGTGACCTTAATTTTGCATATTCTCAATCTAGTTACCAGTAGTTTGAAAATTAGTTTCACTTTGGTGATTTCCGTTAGCTCCGTCAAGTTGACTGTTAGTTTGTCACACATGCATCATATAATAATATGACAGTATCCATTACCACACATAAAACAACATTCAAAAACATTTTCCACTTAAAAAAAAATAAAAAAAACCCTAATAGAGAAGAAAACAATACTGATAAGGGTTCTAAATACCACTTCAGACAGTCTATAGGGAATGGGTATAACGCCAAATAACCTAAAGGCCCCTCTCATTATTACAATGCTGCCGTTTTGCTTAGCAAACTAATAGTCAACTTGATGGAGCTAACGGAAATCACCAAAGTGAAATTAATTTTCAAATTATTGGTAACCAAAGTAGGAATATGCAATTTTTTATTTTATTTTTATTTTTATTTTTATTTTTATTTTATTTTTGAGAAGGAGGGAATATACAAAATTAAGGTCACCAAAAAATGATTATGCTATACCTCAGCTAACCAAAGTGGAATTTTTCCAATATTTTATAAGGGTTTTTTTTTCCAAAATGTCTATTTTATAAAGGGGTTCCCTACAAAAAATCCATCTATTGATAAGGAACAACTTCAGGAACAACCACTGTAGGTTGGTCCTATACACACATCACTTTAAAAAATAGTCGAGAATTTTATAAGACCCAATTCACCCCCCCCCCCCCTCTTGTGTCTTCACGTTGTGTATTCTAACAATTGGTATCAGAGCAGGCTCTTACTTCTAAAAAGTTTTAATTGACTATGGATATGCACTTTTAACTATTCCACAAAATTTTCTCTTTCTACAGTAACCGAACTTAGCAATTTTATTGGTTGGTGGGTATACACTTGCATACCCACCTTACAAGGTAAATCCGCCACTGCTCTCAAGATGTATAGGCCAGGTACCAAGTTCGGAGTTTGAGACTCTCATAAGGATCATTTGTACACCAAGTTTAAACCAAATTCCAGATAGATTGGACTTGCAGTATCATTTGTATAACTAACTCCAGCCAAATTCAAACTAATTAAGCTTGCAGATCCGAGATAGATTTAGGTTAAATAGACACTCATTATTACCTTATAAAACATCCACCAATTTCCAACACCGATGTTTTGGAAGGTCTTCAAAGGGATGAGAAGGCTTTAACCCCGAACTCACTG
The DNA here is from genome assembly GCA_030267885.1 of Mesembryanthemum crystallinum. NCBI lineage: Eukaryota > Viridiplantae > Streptophyta > Magnoliopsida > Caryophyllales > Aizoaceae > Mesembryanthemum > Mesembryanthemum crystallinum. The sequence goes on from BSSO01002743.1 coordinate 8,449, forward strand.
CTCGGGACGCGACCATCGAGATCTCTTCCGAGAAAGTAGAGCCGGATCTTCTTGTAGCCCATGAGAGGATCAAGCCCTACACATGCTTCCCGCATCTTCTGTCCCCAAGAAAAATTCGATGTCTTTCTTTTGAAATCATTCCCACAATTCGGGGAACCTTTTAGTTTTGTTTTGTTTACAATTCTCCCATGTAGAGGGGAAGTATCTCTTTAGATATTTCCCATCAATGATTCTACTAAATGGTTTGCCACTTCCTACTTTTAGCTTAATCCGTAAGCATTCCAACTTCTTTCCTGATATTAATTAGGGCTACGATATCACTGCCGTAGAATTCTTTCTGATTTGATATTCACCTCGACAGGTATGACCGCTACTGTGGCGCTACATGTCCATATATATACACTAATTGGAATGGTGTTATCCCAATGTTGTCCCTAGGGCTATTTCGATATGCCCAAAGTGTATCTAGATAAAAGCAACTAATGCCACTTCTTTGGGTTCTTGTGAATCATCTTAGCGATCTCTTTCTTAATTATCTTATTTGTTGACTCGGCTTGTCCATTTGCTTGGGTGTAATAGGGAGTCAAGTTTCTTAATTTAATGGAATATTGATCGTGATATTCTGGGATCCCAAACCAACTCTTAGCTCGTGTCTTTACTCTTTTTAGCTTCAAATCCGTTATCCATGCTCTAATAAGATATGTTAGACAATTTCTGTTGGAAATAATCAAAAAGTATTGTAAATGTTATCTAGAAACATGTAGAAATATATTGCATCTAGAAGCATCATGAGAAAAAAAAGGGTGAAGAAAAGAATTAGCAATACAAAGATGAAGTTTGTAACACTTACTCCTCTCTCTTAACCCACTAACATTCTACACTACAATTCAGCTACCCAAAAACCCAACAATTTCAAATACCTTTGATTAAAAAAAAAAAAAAAGAAGACTTTCAAATAACCAAAAGTTCTTGGAACTCCCCCTCAATTAATATATACTCCATAGAAACTCCCCCTCAGGTTAAACAAAAATTATAAACAGCACCAAAATTCCGCCCCTGCTCGTCCTCGCCATCAACCTGCTCAGTACCGAGCATTAAACCGAGTTTCTATATATGTTTCGCCATTTCAGGCTATTTACATCATCTCACAAAGGACATTAGCATTGCTACCTGTGTCGTTGGCTAGTCTTTCTGAATGAAGTGTTTGGTTTCTCTATCCATCTGATGTAAATAAAGGACGAAAAACGATAAAAACCTCAAATCTTAACACACAGTACCTACAAGAGGGGTTCGGGAACACACAGTAAACCCGAAAATATTTATTTATAGTCACACAGTTTCTAACAAAAGCTCAAAAGAGAATAATTTCAAATTTAATTCATTCAAGTCTATATATTATTGATAGATGAAGGGGCCTTTATATAGGCAATCACATAGCGTGGAATATAGAAACTATATTTCTAATCTAATTATTAAACTGAAACTAATTCCCAAACTTGGATAACCATTCACAAGTTTAAGGAAACTTTCTAAAACAAAAATAACAAAATCCTAAAAATCAGCATAAAAAGATAAGAAAGTAATCCCATGAATTTAGGAAAAGATAAACTTTACTAAATTGTCTCAACAAACATTTTCTAGATTCGCAGGGCTGACTTTGAACTCATTTTCGACTAGACTAAACCCTGAATCTCGCCAAGTGTTCAGCATAAAAGTTGTAGATCTTGTTTTTATCTTTCCGTAACCTTTTGAAACACCCTATTTCGACTTCGTATGAAAAAGTTATGGCCAAAATACGAAACTGTGTCCAGATTGTAACGAACCAGTTTTCATGCGCGCGAGCTTGCTTGGGCTTCAATCTTCCTTATCTTGAGACTTTCCTAAACTAACTAAATTAAAATAAGGCTTTATAATTAGCCTAAATTATTACTCCTAAATAGAAATAATTAAAATTAAATTAAATTAAATTAAATTATCATAAAGAAGAAGCTTGATTCCCGATCTTTTGTAAATATCCCAATTAATGACTATTATGGGATCCAATTTAATAGAAGCCATACAATATCGAACTTGGGCCTTGAGATATTTGACCGAGTATAATTATTCGGGTTGTGCCCACTTGTTCCTGCATCATTCTCCCTTTCTTGAAAAACAATTGTCCTCAATTCTTCGCGGGCATTAACAAACTCGTCTTGAACGATATTCAATGAATCCAAGACCACAAAGTTAATAGCATTGTTAGCCTCATCATTCTTGGGTTGAAAAAGATCATTACTCTCAATGATGCACGACTCTTCACAATTGATGCACAGTTCTTCATCTACTGCTATCTCAAGATTTGTCTTTGGATGTAGAACTTGAATTTACTCAACTTGGTCAAGATGTAATTGTTCTTCAATATCCGTCACAACTTTTGGTACATCTTCATGGAGCTCTTGCTTTTGGTTGTCAAGATTGAAACTTTCTTGATCTTCTTGATGCGCAATAACCACGCTTTCTTTCTCACAACAAGAAAGTATCGCGGCCTTATGCCGGTCAGAGTCTTCTTTCTGCTCTTTCAAAACCTCCTAAATTTTTGTTCCTCACTTTCCTCCTTAGGTTTAGGAGTAATTTCAAAATCTCCTATGAATCGCGGTCTTGAAGGCAAGACTTTTTTCATTAAGTGGCTTTTCAATTTTTCCCAAGATTTGATATTTTCTTTTCCTCTCATCTTTCTACTTGCTTGAAGACTCTTTTACCTAACAGATGCATATCCCATGAATTGCAGGACTGCAACTTTGAATCTTTTATGATAATCAAATGATTTATTATCAAAGATCCTCTCATTTGATCTAATCCACTTCAATAACTTTTCAGGATCATATTTACCACCAAACTTCGGGAGATCATCTTCATTGCCACTTATATTACGACTTTTCTTGCTTTCAAAGAGCGATTTATCTTCAACAAAGTGTTTCGCAAATTTCTGGTCTATTAATCGAGCAATATCTTCAAGACTAAAATCAGGCATCTTCTTTTGTGGGGCGAACAAAATTAAAACATCCAGAAATAATAGTAAACAATCGAATTTTACAAAAATATATTGGGGCTAGTAAGCTAAAGATTAACTAGTCCTACTCAGATCTCCGTTTACCTACGAAAAACGCTGTAGAGTTGCCGAAGTCTGAGAACTTTTTTTCGATGACCTGCGAACATTGGATTCGATCGAAAATTTCACGAATGTTGTCGACGTGTAGGTGGGACTTTTCGTCTTCTTCTTTTTTTTTTGGTTGTGTAGATCGTGGCTCGGTCAACGTTCGTAGAGCGTTTTACAAGCGAAAAGGTCACAAACACACGGTTTTTATGTGGTTTAATGGCTTGGGTGGCTACGATTTTTGTGGAGGTACGGAAGTGTGGGTTGGGATCTTGTAGCTCTGATACCAAATTGATGCGAATAAAGTACGAAAAGAGATAAAAACCTCAAGTCTTAAGACACATTACCAACAAGAGAGGTCCGGGAACACACAGTAAAACCGAATAGATTTAATTAGAGTGACACAGTCTCTAACAAAAGTTCAAAAGAGAATAATCTAAAGTTTAACTCATTCAAGTCTATGTATTATTGATAGATGAAGGGGCCTTTATAAATGCAATCACATAGCATGGAATATAGAACTATAATTCTAATCTAATTAGGAAATTGAAACTAATTCCCAAACTTGGATAACAATTCACAAGTTTAAGGAAACTTTCGAAAAAAATAAAGTAACAAACATCCTAAAAATCAGCCTAAAAAGACAAGAAAGTAATCCCATGAATTAAGTAAAAGATAAACTTTCCTAAATTGGCTCCACAAACTTTCCAGATTCGCAGGGCTGACTTTGAACTCATTTTCGACCAGGCTACCCTTTGAATCTCGCCGAGTGTTCAACATAAAAGTTGTAGATCTCGTTTTTATCTTTTCATATCCTTTTGAAACACTCGATTTAGACTTTGTATGAAGAAGTTATGGCCAAAATACGAAACTGTGTATAGATTGTAGCGAACCAGTTTTCATGCGCGCGAGCTTGCATGGGCTTCAATTTTCCTTATCTTGAGACTTTTATAAACTAACTAAATTAAACTAAGGCTTTATAATTAGCCTACATTATTTCTCCTAAATAGCAATAATTAAAATAAAATTAAATTAAATAAAACTATCATAAAGAAGAAGCTTGATTCCCGATCTTTTGTGAATATCCCAATTAATGACTATTATTGGATCCAATTTAATAGAAACCCATACAATATCAAACTTGGGCCTTGAGATATTTGACCGAGTATAATTATTCGGGTTGTGCCCACTTGTTCCTGCATCATTAATTATTCGGATTGTACCCACTTGTTCCTGCATCACCATCTCTCTTCCATTCACAAAGGATCAAACTTTACTAGAGGAAGCAGGTCCCTCAGCAGGGCGAGGTGCATACTTCTCCCTCATCCTTGTCAGTGCTGCATCATATTCTATCTCCAGGTCCAACTCCTCCTGCCAGTGACCCCTCTTCATCTTCATCTTCTTCTTATCATGGCTCAATATCAGTATCTCTCTCTCTCAGCGACGAATTTTGCTATTTCATCATCCCGGAACTTTCCAAACCTGGTCGACCTATGATCCCCCATGTCTGAAACATGTGCATTGGATTCTTCAATGTCCTTCTTCTCCATCTTAAGCTTTTCAATCTTATTGATCTGTTCCAGAAAGAAATGCACCTGGGCATCCATCTCTTCTTTGTACTGCTCATGCAGCATCTTGATTCTCTGTCTCAGAATTTGGTTGTCCTTCACTGCCCTGCGCAGCATCTGACATGGAGTACTGAAAGACGGCTCCAGGATTAGTTGTTGATTGTTCTCGTTCATCTGCTTTGACCAAAGTATAAAGAATTCAGAACTCAACACTAATGACCGTAAAGGCTACGCCAACGGACCAAAGGATAAAGAGCCCACTTGACTCACTAGACAAAGAGTTCAATTTCGGTGCACTAAAAGGCCGTTTGGCCTAATTTCTAAAATGAGTAGTTTTTCCTTCACAAATCTTACACCCCTTTCTCCTTCCTCATTCACTTTTCTTTACCAATGAGTTTCTAAGAAGTAAGAAACCAAAATAGGAGTAGAAATAAAAATTCTAAAAAATTGTTTCCATTTTTAGGCCATTTTAGTTTCTTGGAAACATTTAGAGGAGGAAGTGAAGAAGGAGGGTGGAGGAAAGAAGCAATTTGTGAAGGAGAAATTAAAAATGGTATAAACTAGGCCAAACGTTACCTAAGCAATTTTCACTAAACTAGTCTGCCTTCCAATCTAGGAACAAAAGAATGGCAACAAAATCCCAACAAATGATTTAGAAAGAATTTGTTTACAAACCAAGAAAAGAACAAACAGAGAAATTTCAGTGTATCATTAGTGGGGAAGAAGATGACAAGTTGATTTAGAAAGAAAAGGAACACTAATTTGAAGGACGAAACTAAATTTGTTACCAATTTCGGTGAATGAAAAGGAACACTAATTTGAAAGACGAAACTGAGTTTGTTATTTGTTAGCAATTACAGTGAATCTTAAAAAGTGGTTAACGCATGCCATCAAAACCTAGTCAGTCCTTAGTTTTCACTCATGAACACAATTTAGGAGAAAAAGAAAGGCAACAAAATCCCATGAACAAACCCAGAAAAAATTTAACATCAAAGAGAAATAGGGGACCTGGGTCTTGGATGCAGAGGAAGAAGACGCTATATTAACGATTGGTTTATTGCTGGAAAATTGAACTGTAATGGGAAAACATCAAATAAATAAGATATAACAAATTCAAAACTCAAATAAAATAAGTTCAAAGATTTTAAATTAGAGGAAATCCATGTTCCTATCATCCACCACCAATGGCGAACAATCACCACCACCACCACCACCACCAATTGCCGGCCGTAGTGGTCTTATGCATGTGGAATTTATGACCACATCGCCCAAATCCACAGACATAGTCTCCATGGTAGCAGATTTGCATTCAATGGGGGAGAGACATGGCGATTAACTATTGAGGTTTAAGTGAAAATTCTGACCTGCGCGTTGTGTGATTGTAATTTGTAATTTGTATCGTTGATATTGCCGTATTCGGCAAAAGAAAATGTTCCTCTACTTATAGGCGTAAATGCTAGAAGATTTCTTAGCGCTCACACTTCCATGTAGGCAAAAAAAATTCAAATTTTTTTCCCCATAATTTTTTTTTTTTTTTTTTGGAAATTCCCCATAAATTTAAGATATTGTAATGTAGTATTACTCCAAAGTGTAGTCCAAGAGTTACATGTTAAGTACTCCACTTACTCCAAGGTGTACTGCAAGAGTTATATGTTAAAGTGTTCATTATCTAAACTAATATTGCACTTTTGACCATTAATAAATAACATATTTAACTGAGTTCATATCTTTATTTTTATTTTATTTTTGCGCTCTTAATTTTTTTCAAACGACATAATAAATACCATCATTTTTCCTCTCGGGTACCTTTCTTGTATAACCGTTAGATAACCTAATTAAGGGTGACTCTTTCTAACTTATTAGGGGTTAATTTTAGTGACTTATGGGATACTTTATACAGCTTGATCATATTTAAGAACAACTTTTCGCAATTTATTGGCTACTTTGATTGACTTAGGGGCTACATTTTCATGACTTGGGGTAATTTTATAAAATTTAGTGTAAGATATAAAAAGTAGCCTCTAAGTGGATAAAACTAGCACATAAATTGCGAAAAATAACCATTATGTTGGGTCAAAATTATTTATAAAGAGGAGTTCAAAAAATATGGCCAATGGTGATTTTATCCTTATTTATTTTTTATTTCTAGTTGTTGCCAAAAAAAAAAAAGGGAAGTGAATTTTAGTTAAGCAAGCCACGTGGAGAAAACTCAGAGGCCAAGTGACCACGCCTTTTTGACCGTCTCTCTTGCCATCTTAACTTGTCAGCGAAGCATTTGCTCCATTTTATCTTGGCATGACATCATGATATCATTACTGATGATGCTCAATTCTCACTTTCTCTTCGTTCTCTTTTCACCCCCTTCGACTTGATCATGACCCAAATGAAATCAGTCACTTCTCATTAATCAGGATGATTTTGATTAGGAAAAAAAAAAAGAAAAAAAAAATGGTCACCTTGCATTGGAACCAAGAAAAGACTTTAGCAGTGAACGCAAGCGAAGAGAAGAGAGGAAACCTACAGCCACCCTACTCCTACACCTAGTGCCACAATCACACCTTTGCCTTATTCGTTGAAGTAACATTTTGATTTGATTCTTTTGAGATGGAGATTAGAGCTTTGAACAGGCGAAATCAGTACCTTAACAAGTTGGATTTGGTTCGCTCCAAATATTCCGTGATCCTTGAGGAGGACAGCGGTTTGACATCTAAAAAACAATGAGTTGCTGCACTGCCTAATGAGGAAAAAGAAGAATTATACTCCTCGAAGTATTGGAAGAACATAAATATTGTTTTTGCTTGGTCCCACCATAAATACTTTTTATGGCATAGATTCAAAATTTGACAGAAAATGAATTGCTTATTAAAAGGGGTGTAGGCCCATATTTCAAGCTCCTTCAAGACTTACTGAAGAAGATAGGCTTAAAAATAAAAATCGCCTTCAGATGTCCAGGGTCTTTGTACACCTTCGAGTAGGGGTGAGCAGGTCGATCCTAATCCGCCTATCCAATCCGGATCTGATCCGAATCCGAAATGTTGATATACGATCCGTTTTTTATTCCAAAAATTCGGATTAGAGCATCGAGATTTTTTCAATTCGGATATATTGCTTGATTTAATACTTGTGGGGGTTTAGCAAATTCTTGTCTTAGACGTGTCTCACCGAATTATTAGATGAGACGCATGAATAACAAGGGTTTGTGGGTTGGGCCTAAATCCACTTATTTAAGCTGGGATAAGTGTTGGCCTTGTTGGGACTAGTATCATTAGAGACAAGCTGTATTTAGTTTAGGAAAATTTTCATTTTGGGTAACCGACTTTAGGCTTAATTTCATTTTTGGTGCCCGCCTTTTTAATAAGGAGAATTTTACATAAATAATCCCACGTTTGGGCCATTAAACAAAAATAATCTCACTAATGTAGTATTACTCCAAAGTATAGTATAGGAGTTATATGTTAAATACTTCACTTACTCTAAGGTGTAGTCTAAGAGTTATATGTTAAAGTGTTCATTATCTAAACTATTATTGTGCTATTGACAATTATAAAATAGCATATTTAATAAAGTCATCATCTCTTTATTTTTAATTTATTTTTGTGTTCTTAATTTTTTTTCAAACGACATACTAAATATCATCCTTTTTTTTCTCGGGTACCTTTCTTGTATAACTGTTAGATAACCTAATTAAAGGTGACTTTTCGTAACTTATTAGGGGTTATTTTTAGTGACTTATGGGCTACTTTATACAGCTTGATCCAATTTAGGAACAACTTTTCGCAATTTATTGGGTAATTTTATTGACTTAGGGGCTATATTTCCATGATTTGGGGTAATTTTATAAAATAAGTATAAGATATAAAAAGTAGCCTCTAAGTGGTTAAAACTAGAAAATAAATTGGGAATAATAACCATTATATTGAGTTAAAATTATTTATAGAAGAGGAGTTCAATAAATATGGCCAATGGTGATTTTATCCATATTTATTTTTGATTTCTAGTTGTTGTCAAAAAAAAAAAAAAAAATGGGAAGTGAATTTTAGTTAAGCAAGCCACGTGGGGAAAACTCAGAGGCCAAGTGACCACGCCTTTTTGACCGTCTCTATTGCCATCTTAACTTGTCAGCGAATCATTTGCTCCATTTTATCTTGGCATTACGTCATGATATCATTACTGATGGTGCTCAATTCTCACTTTATCTTCCTTCTCTTCTCACCCCCTACGACTTGATCATGACGCAACTGACATCAGTCACTTCTCATTAATCAAGACGATTTTGATCAGGAAAAAAAAATCTGGTCACCTTTGCATTGAAACTAAGGAAAGACTTTAGGAGTGAACGCAAGCGAAGAGGAGAGAGGAAACTTACCGCCACCCTACTCCTACACCTAGTGCCATAACTACACGTTTGCCTTATCCGTTGAAGTATCATATTGATTTGATTCTTTTGAGAGAGATATTAGAGTTTTGAACAGGTGAAAACAATACCTGAACAAGTTGGATTTGGTTCGTTGTCCAAATATTCCGTCATCCTTGAGGAGGACAGCGGTTCGACATCTGAAAACAAATGAGTTATTGCACTGCCTAATTAGGAAAAAGAAAAATTATACTCCTCGAAGCATTGGAAGAACATAAATATTGTTCTGCTTGGTCCCAGCATAAATGCTTTTTCTGGCATAGATTCAAAATTTGACAAAAATGAATTGCTTATTAAAAAGGGGTGTAGGCCCATAGTTCAAGCTCCTCGAATACTTGCTGAAGAAGATAGGCTTAAAAATAAAAATCACCTTCAGATGTACAGGGTCTTTGTACACCTTCGAGTAGGGGTGAGCAGGTCGATTCTGATCTGCCTATCCAATCCGAATCCGATCCGGTTTCTTATTCCAAAAATTCAGATCGGAGCATCGGGATTTTTTCAAGCCGGATACATAGGTTGATTTAATACTTGTGGGAGTTTAGCAAATTCTTGTTTGAAACGTGTCTCATCGAATTATTAGATGAGACGCATGAATAACAAGGGTTTGTGAGTTGGGCCTAGATCCACTTATTGAAGTTGGGCTAAGTGTTGGCCTCATTTAGACTAATCTCATTAGAGACAAGCTGTATTTTTTTTTGGTGTCTGCATGGAGGAACTTCCTTCCTCCTTGGGCGTGGCTAAAGGGCACCTCCTAACGCACGGCCTCGGGTATTCCACGAATAAATTCGTGTA
>BSSO01002744.1:0-18349 GCA_030267885.1 Mesembryanthemum crystallinum
TTGAGGTATCTTGGGACCTTGCGGCCCAAACTAATCCCCCAGGGTCCCGGGATATTATTCCCGGGAGGGTAAGACCGGGTTAAACTCTCCCCTCACAAGGAGAGCCCGTGGCCACTAGGCGGGGATCGAACCCAAGAGACTTACCGCTCAACCACATGCCTAGTCTACTTCACTTGGACAACCATTTATTGCCTTTCTATTTCTAGGTGCAATCCCTCCCCACCCCCCTATGTCAGTCCCTATCTATGACATACCAATTACTCCCTCCGTTCTCAAATGAAAGTGACGCTTATATGTGAGTTGCGGAAAATCAAACGTTACTTTCATTTAAAAACGGAGAAAGTACTATATTTAACCAAAACAATTTTTACTGCGACAATTGACAAGTTACCAAAACCCCAAAATTTTATCAAACCCAGTAGTGATAGTCTGATAGATACACACCTCATTCTACTTTTGGGTTTTTTACCCATTAATGTCATCTCCTTTCTTCTACCAAATCTGTCAATTACTCCACTACTTCTGCTGTGTTTATACTCATTACACACAATTGTAAGTTGTAACCTTGAGTAATTTGGACTGTTAGTTTTTTTTTTTTTTTTTTTTTTTAAATTTTTAACTTCATAGATACTCCATTTGTTAAGAACTTTGTTGAAATTTGCTGATTTGATTCAATATTACATAATCTTCCTCCAGTATTGCTCAAGACATGAAAATTTCAATTCAATGACAAATTCCCTTACTGACGCCACTGATTTAACTGAATTTTGTTGATTTTTATTGATTATGTTGTATTTGCTCCCATCTAATTCTTCCCAACCATGCTGAAAACAGTAAGTCTTCAATTCCATTGAGATATAGTTCCCTTTCATACGCCAGTATGTCACTAACCGAACCCCTAATTGTAAATTGAACCGAGCCCACTTTCAGATTCCATTCAGAAAACTGACAGAATATTCAGACCTGATTAGATAAATGTACTCTTCTTTCCTAAAACTGATTCCTGAGTATTATCTCATACTCGTAGTTCAAAGATTACTCTACTCCATCAAAGAGCCTCAAAAATAGGAAAGTGAACGATTTTTTTAGAAACACCACCTTTCCTGTTCCAATCCTGTTTACCCCTCCAAAGACCCAAAACCCAGTTTTGTGTAGCCCACAATAATTCCACTTTCCACTTCCCCCATTAACACAATTTACACACAAAAAAAAAAAAAAAAAAAGTCCCTTAAAACCCTCCATCTTCTCTTTCCTATTTTCTCTCTCCTCCCTACCATATTTAGTGCTACTAGTAGTTCACAGTACCTAAGCTAAGAGACGACAGACAATCACTGCCTACTGCTCTATCCCATCCAAAGAATCGAATTTCGATAAAAACTTCCCCTTTCTTATTTTTGGCGGGACCTTTTCAAATTCCCCCCTTTTTTTTATCCCCAAATTTCCCCTTCTTATAAACCCTAATATTCTCCTCTTTCTCTAGTCAGGAGATTCTCAAATTGGAAATCATGGAAGAACACGCTGCGAATAATAATAATAATGGCAAATTAGCTCATGATTCGCCGGAATCGCAAAAAAGTTCCGGCGATCGAGATAAAATTCCACCACCAACTGATGATGAAAGGTGCATTAGGAACGACGGCAAGGATTGGAGGTGTAAGAATCGCAAAGCAAAAGGTCAGAAGATGTGCCTTCATCATTTGACCCCATTGAAGAAGAATACGAAGAAGAAGAAGGTGATGGAAACCCCAAAATCGGAAGAGAGAGAAAGTGATTCTGAGGAGAAGGTACCCTCTCCATCTAAATCTGAAGTTAAGAAAGTTAAGTTAGAGGCTAATGCTAGTGAAATTGTTTATACGAGAACCAAACGGCAAAAGAATAAGCAGAAGTTGGAGGATTTAAGTGACAAAAGTGATGAGAAAATTGAAGAAGAGAACATGGAGGATGAGGAGATGAAGAACCCTAAAAAGAGGGGTCGAAAGGGTGCTGAGAAGCAAAGTGATGAACTTTCTGAGAATGAGAGGAAACGGCGTCGTGAGATGGTGGGAAAGATGAAAGAGGAAGATGTGGATGAGAAAGAGGTTGAAGGCGAGGAGGAAGAAGAAGAGGAGAGAGCGGGTTCGAGGAAGCGAAAGGCGGGTCCAAAGAAGAAGAATGATGGGAAGAAGGCGGCGAAGGGAGCTGAGAATGGTGCTGTGAAGGTTAAAGAGGATGTGGTAGAGGAAGATGTGGGTATTGATGATGTTGAGGGTGAGAAAGAGGGTGAAGAAGAAGAGGTTGAGGAGGGAATGGTTTCGAGGAAGCGAAAGGGTAGGAATCCGGCAGTAAGGGAAGCTGAAGATGGCAATGAGAAGGATAGAGTGGAGGTGAAAAAGGAAGATGTGGGCGATGAGAAAGAGGATGAAGAAGAGGAGGGAGCGGTTTCAAGGAAGCTAAGGAGTCGAACGAAGCAAAAGGGTAGGAAACCGGTGGCAGCGAAGGAAGCTGAAGATGGTTCTGAGGAGGATAGAGTTAAGGTGAAAAAGGAAGATATGGACATTGATGATGTGGAGGATGAAGAAGAAGAGGATGAGGAGGAAACAGTTTCGAAGAAGCGAAGGGGTCGAAAGAAGAAAAGGGGTAGGAAACCGGTGGCAAAGGAAGCTGAAGATGGTGTTGCGGAGGATAATGAGGAGGGTGGAAGTAAACCAAGTGGTGGGACTAGGAGGAAGAGAAAAGGAGTTGAGAATGACATGCCAGGTGCTCAAGAAAATGGCGCAGAGAAGAAAGATGAAGATGGTGTTTCTGAACGGACAAGGCGATCATCGTTGAGGAATGCTGCTGCTAAAGCTTCCGTTGCTATTGCGGAGCGAAAAACCAAGTCAACAGCAGCTATTTTCGATGAGAATGTAACGTGAATAAAATTTGATTAATTGCCCTGGTTTTCAATTCATTTCCAAATACCCTTTGGTGGGTTGGCCATGGAAGCTAACCAAGTTTTAACGTGCTTGTATGTTTGTGCAGGGGATCAAAATTGATTCCACCATGTGCCATCAGTGCCAAAGGAATGACAAGGGGAGGGTTGTCAGGTGCACAAAGTGTAAGACCAAGCGATTTTGTATTCCCTGCATTGAGAATTGGTGTGTTTCTCTCCCCATCTCTTTGCTGTTTTCACTTGTTCTTTACTAATGTGCTTGTTTCTGTGTCTTTTTTTCTTTTTTTTTCCTTTTCATTGTGAGTTGCCTGATTAGGCACTGGTTATGAAGATTAGTAGCACTATATATATTTTTTTTTCTTGTACCTGTATGCTCTCAAACATGAAATGTAGGCTGCAAGTAAGTTAGTGTCAATGTGCTGTTTTGAAAGGCTATCTATTGTTCCATTGTATGTGTGTGTGCGCGCTGTTTTGAAGGCTATCTATTATTCCATTGTGTGTGTCTCATTATGATGGTTGAAGAAATTTGCTATTAGTGCCCTTATTCCCATCTACTCATCAAAAACTTTCAAATGTGCATTCTTTGATGACTTCTTTCTCAAAAGTGAAAACAAAATAATAAATTTGGGAGCGTGATCTTTTATTTATTACGATACCCTATCTAAATATCTATTGTGCTCATTGCCCTTTGAAGGGCTACTATTTCCATGAATGAAGGATTAGGGTGGAACCAGGATTAGTTTTTATTCAACACTGCTATTCTTTTTACTCATTGACTTTATTGAATGATCACCATCAATGTGTGCTGAATGTCAAATTCTGCCCCAGAGTGTCTGCTACTATTTTGCAACTGGACATTCATTGCATAATTATTTGTCAAATACTGTTATTTGAACAGTAGGTTTCAGTGTGTTGATTATTTTGAAATAATGTGCATATAGCCTTTTGCTTAGTTATCTTTCTGAGAGAATATCGTGCAAAGAAAGATGAATCCTTGAATTGTTCTGATTTCAAAAATGTATGAATTAGGTATCCCCGAATGAAAGAGGATGAGATTGCTCACGCTTGCCCAGTCTGCCTTGGGAACTGCAACTGCAAGGCATGCTTACGAATGGAAGGGTTCAAAGTCAGTCATTATGTCTCGTCCTTTTGTTTCAGGCTTCTTTCTGCTGCCTTTCTTTTATATGACAAATTCCTTTTTTGACACTTGTTGCTGTATCAGGTCGAGGATGATTTCAAGATAAGTGAAGAAGAGAAGGTAGAGCATTTAAAAAAACTGTTGAAGAGTAGTTTGCCATTTCTGAAGCAATTTAATGAAGAACAGATGATGGAAAAGGAGATGGAGGCCAAAATTCAGGGTATTTCATCTTGTTCTCTTGTATGGTGGCTGAACTTTTTATTTGTGCATAGTTGTATCCAACTTTTACTGAAATGTTCTTATATGTGAAATAGTAGATGTTGGCTGGTGTCCTGTTGTTGGATGAGTTATATCAGTGGTAAGATGGGCCTATATGCCGTGGCTTCATCTGGTATATGCAATACATTTGTTACATGACAATGTAAACAATGTTTTAAATTGAACTTTGTAGCATGGAAATATAGCATATCAGGAAGTTAAAAGTTCTTCTGTTTGCTGACTCTACTTGTACTTGTGGCGCGGTAGAGTTTATTCATGGTTAATGTGTCAAACATGGTTTTCTTTTAGGGCCCTTTTTATGTCCCAGAAAATAATGTGGTTTTCTTGTTACTTTGTTTATGCTGCGCCATGGAAGTTGTAGTTGAGGAAGTTTAAATTTTAATTCCTCTCTATAATTGGTTTTTTTATTCTTGCAGGTGTACCACTATCTGAAATAAAACTGCCAACAACAGTTTGTGAGAAAGATGAGCGGATATATTGGTAAACTAATTTGCTACATCTAGTTCTATGTTTTCAAATGATCAGTTCTAATTTTTCCAGGGTTGAATTGGCCATGTTTATTGCAGCAACTACTGCAGTACGTCAATTGTTGACTTTCACAGAAGCTGCCCACAGTGTGAATATGATTTGTGTCTCACTTGCTGTCAAGAAATTCGCTCTGGACAGTTGCAAATTTGTGAGGAAGAAGTGAATATGGAATATGTTGACAGAGGGTTTGAGTATTTGCATGGCCTAGATACTGTTTTTCAAGCAGAATCAGAAAGAAAAACTAGACGCACAACACGTGAGCAAGACCTTAGTGGGGAAAATAAAGAACCTGTTGGTAGTCAAGCCAACGAGAAACCTGAGTGGAAAGCAAATGACAATGGTAGTATACCATGCTTGTCAGCAGCAAATGGTAGTTGCAGTGGAAGCCTTCTTGAACTAAAATCTATTTGCTCAGATGGTTACGTTTCAAACTTATTGAGGGAAGCGGAGCAAATAGCAGCCATGTGGGAACATGAGAATGTATCCCAGCCTCCTTCCAATGCGTGCTCATGTTCGGATTTTATTACTGATGTTGCTACTGAAAGTAATATGCGAAAATGTGCTTCCAGGGAAGGCTCCAATGACAACCACTTGTATTGCCCAGATGCCAGAGATCTCCAACATGGAGATCTGAAACATTTTCAGTGGCATTGGGTCCGAGGAGAACCAATAATTGTCAGGCATGTTCTTGAAACTGCCACTGGTTTAAGTTGGGAACCGATGGTCATGTGGCGTGCTGTCCGTCAAATCAAAAACACTAATCATTCAACGCTATTGGATGTGAAAGCCATCGATTGCCTGGATTGGTGTGAGGTGAGTCATGTACTCTCTGTTTCTCAATGCCTTTTAGTATTGCTAAGTGATTCCAATGTTTAAAAGACTGCAATTTTTGTGGTCTGGTTCTTAGCTTTGGGATTTTGATGTTAATCCAGGATCATTCTTTTGGAATTTGACCTGCAGCCTCTATTTTGATGATGTTGACAAGATGTGGACTGTATGTTGTCTGAATGAATACCATAGATTTTTTAGTATCTATGATGGATTTTTTTGCTCATTATCTTTCTAATAATGCTTTGTGGTAATGATCCTTTAATGTTTATAATGCCAACCACTTGGTTTTTTCTGCTATGCGGTTTCTTTTGCTGTTTGTACTTGGTAGTGATGTTGATATCCATCTGTTGTAGGTTGATGTAAATGTCCACCAATTTTTCAACGGATATTCGGATCCAGAAGCTAAGGGGAGGTTTGACCGAGTTAACTGGCCTGTGATACTGAAATTGAAGGATTGGCCACCAGGTAGTGAATTTGAAAAGCATTTGCCACGCCATGGTGCCGAATTCATTCGTGCTTTGCCATTTAAGGAGTACACACATCCCAGAAAAGGCGATTTGAACCTTGCTGCAAAGTGGCCAGAGAAAACATTGAAGCCGGACTTGGGCCCAAAAACATATATTGCTTATGGACTTCCTCAAGAGTTAGGTCGTGGAGATTCTATCACTAAGCTTCATTGTGACATGTCTGATGCGGTAATACTAAGATTGCTTCTCCCCCAAAGATTGAGCTTCGTTTTGGTAAAAATGTGATTGAAGTAAATTATGAGTTTGTGTAGGAATTGATATAGTCGTATGGTTATCCTATGCTGGAAATTTAGTTGCCCATGGAGCAATGCTTCCGACAGAAATTTTTTATGGTCTATGCTCATAGTGAAGTTTGCTTTCCACATTCATTGCATTTCTCTACATATGTAAAGGTTTGTTCTAACCACAACATTTGTGGAAAGGGGCAATGTTATGTGTACTACCGTCAACATGATGAACATCGACTTCAATATGTTGAATGTTTCATATTATGCATCTAATGAGTTCTCCAACGCACACAGTGAATGTTACTGGGCTTCATTTGTGAATGGATTGATCAGACCCAGAGATCCCATCATTGTATTAATATAGCTTTGGATATTGTTCGTAAGAAAATGGTATATGACCTAAAGAAGTGAGCAACAAAAAGAAAACCCATTCACCTAATCTGTTGAATGTTCGTCTTTGTTTTTACTGTCTCTTTTTTGTTTAACTCAAATTGGTTTTTAACCTGATATGATTGTTAACTGTTTTCTTTTTGAATATGTAGAACTAGGTCTTTCAATAAGATCTCTTAGCCGTGCGTCATTCAATTGAAAATTCTGGAGTATCTAATTTTTGTTTTGTGTTCACCTGTCATTGTAACGGAAAAAAAATTGAGTAAACTTTTTGGGGTTAGGTGTCTACTACATAGTGTGCATGTTTGAGATATTTCAGTTTGTGCTAAATGCCATTTATGTTAATTGGATTTTTCAGGTCAATATTTTGACACATACAGCTGATGTCCCACTGGATGCTGAACAACTTAACAATGTCCGCAAATTAAAGCAGATACACTATGCTCAGGACCAGAGGGAATTCTTTGGAATTGAGTTGCCCGTGGATAAAAGTGGTTTTGTTGAGAAATGTAGAGGGAAGAAGCAAGCCAAATCACAGAAAAAGTCTGGTAAACGAGAAAAAAAAGGTGAATTGTCCAAGATCCATATTGAACAGAAAAGTAGCGATAGTGAAGAAGTTGTATCTGAATTGTCTGATAAACAACCTACACAGAATAACAATGAGTTCAACAAGATCACTGAATGTTGCAAAGAAGAGATGGTGGACAAAGGAACAGTAGAAAACGTGTCTGAAAAAATAAATGAGACCATTGTCGATGACCAAGTAGGGAAAGTAAATCCTGGTAAGTTTAGTGGCAATAAAGGCTCACTTCAAGCATATGGGAGCTGTGATGGTTCAGAGTGTGAGATGGTGGACAAAGAAACAATAGAAGGTGTGTCTGAGAAGTTCGATGAAACCATGGTCAATGCTGAAGTAGAGAAAGCAAATGAAACCAATGTCCATTTCCAAACAGGAAAAGTAGATCCGGAGAAGTGTAGTGGAAATGAAGCCTCAGCTCCTGAAGCCTCAGCTCCTGCATTTGGAAGTTTTGATGGCTCAGAGCACAGTGATGGAGGTGCTCTTTGGGATATATTCCGGAGAGAAGATAGTCCTAAGCTACAAGAGTATCTTAGAAAACACTATCGAGAATTCCGGCACATTCATTGTGCTCCACTGCAGCAGGTATTTTTTTTATATTAGTCTTGATATGAGGAGTTGTGTTATATGTTTTGTTGGTTAGCTCATATTGATACTGTATCATGGGGACCGGATAGGGCACAGTTAAAATTTGTTGTGCTTGCATTGATTGTGATATGTTTGATACATATTTTTTTAAGGTTATTTCATTAGTTTACTTGTTTATTTCAATGTGTAGGTCATCCACCCTATTCATGATCAGACATTTTATTTGACTGAGGAGCATAAAAGGAAGCTCAAGGAAGATTATGGTAAGTTTGCAATAATTTGCTTGACACTTTCTCTTAGTTGCTGTTTCTTTGGGTCTGATTTGCTGTCGTTATGTGTATCTATCTCTTTTTTGCTGCTCACTTAAATTGAACATTGTGTTATGTTGTAGGAATTGAGCCTTGGACATTTATTCAGAAGCATGGAGAAGCAGTCTTCATTCCAGCTGGCTGTGCTCACCAAGTCAGAAACTTGAAGGTAGTATCCTATGTTCCAAGGCTTGGTCATCCAATCACAGTTGTCTTGTTAATAGTGGTTTTAGTAATTAGTCTTCAAAAGCATGTGAGTAACTTGAGCTTTAATTGTAATGGGTTATAATTTGCTGAGTTGCTGTCACTGTCTGCAGTCATGCATCAAAGTCGCTCTTGATTTTGTATCGCCAGAAAACATTCAGGAGTGTATCAGGCTTTCAGGGGAGTTCCGTGTTTTGCCCCATAATCACCGGGCTAAGGAGGATAAGTTGGAGGTAGGTCATTTGCAATTTATAGTATTTCTTGGCTTCACCATATATTGCTAGTCTGTGACACACTCTAGTGGGTACAGCTACTTCCATTTCTTTCAGGTGGGATTCTTATTGATTCTGTTCTTGTAGGTGAAGAAAATGACTTTGCATGCTGTGACAAAATCTGTTGAAGATTTGAAGAAGCTCCTTTCCAAGTAAGTCATAGATAGATCATTGAAATCCACATATATACTTCCTTTCCATCATGATCATCTTTCCTATTCCAACTTCTCCTGTTTTAACTGTCCTAATTTAGTTCATAAGTTTGTTCATAAGTGATCAATGTTGACCTAAAAAACTGCTCATAAACGGAAAAAAAAAAACATCGAAGGTATAGTAGTTGATAATGGATAGTAATTGGACATCAATGGATGCAAACTTTTTGTAGTTATGGGCAGCTACATTGTAATCTAAATGGGCAAGGGCTGATGGAATACATTTGAGATATGATGTGTATTAAAGTATATCGTTGATATTGTGTGGGAGAGAGTAGGTTCTGCCTCCCTTTTTTATTTTAGTGATCTGGGTGTGCTATCACACTAATATAATAGTTACTATATTTTGCCTGCATGTTTCTTCAGATCTGATAATGGGGGAAATGAGTAGAAAATGAAGAGATGTCATCCAGTTCGGATTCCGAGTAACTTAGTTGTCATTCAACTTTGCTGTTGTTAAGGTGAAGATCTTTCTCTGTTTCTTTCTATAGTTTCATATTTGGCTTTCTACAGAACTAATGCTTTGTATATTTGATGTGCAGGTAATTGTTATTAATTTTGGTGCTGCTCCAATGTGTTTTGAAAACAACCTTTTGTTGTTGCTCCATCATAGATGCTACGTCCTTTTCAGCGTTAGGCTTCTACGTCATCCTATTTTGTACAAATTTTGTCCCACCAACAGTATCAAACACGCTGATCTACGTTACATTCTGGTGTAGGCTGTAGCCCTTAGAATAGATTCTGGGCATTTTGTGAAGCTGATTGTACAGAAACCTGATGGTATGAATGAGAAGTGTTTTTCCTCTTATCTTTCGCTGATTTGGTGTAACTGCAAATTATAGCAGTCTTTGA
Source organism: Mesembryanthemum crystallinum (assembly GCA_030267885.1). NCBI lineage: Eukaryota > Viridiplantae > Streptophyta > Magnoliopsida > Caryophyllales > Aizoaceae > Mesembryanthemum > Mesembryanthemum crystallinum. Next base: position 9,845 of record BSSO01002744.1, read on the forward strand.
TCTGCCTTTTTGCTGCTTATCTAGCTAGAGCCCTGTCTAGAAAGCTGCTTCTTGGCGTTTTCACAGCTCCTGTCTTTGGTGTAATAAGGCTAATGTTTTCTGTTAATTTGAGCATCAAAGTTCGTTCGAGACAACCAAGTCCGTGTTCTAAGCAGCAGGACCTTCGGCTGCTCACACATGATCAACAAACCAACTAGACACTGGTACACTGCCCACTTCGCTAATCGATGAACAACACTATTAAACTCTATAAAATTAAACAGACTCAGTAAAGCAGGCTTAGTAGATGTAGAACTCAGTAGCTAAGCAATCATCTATAAAGTAGGCTTAAGTAGATGTAGAACTCAAACTTTAATGTTTATAGACAATGCCTTCATTCTTTTTTTGTTTTTTGTTTTTTGTTTTTTGTTTTTTGAGCAATCACTGGCTTATAAGGTAGACTGATCTTTCATTTCGCCAATCCGAGGGTGAATGGTCTTTGAGCAACCCAATATATATATAAAAGAAGGTTATATTTGAGGTAATTCAACGAACCACTTTTAAATATACAACTCCATATTTTTTTTTTAAAATCACCTTTTAGATTTACATTTTTAACAAACCATCTTATAAATCTGATTACAACCTTCTATTTTTTAAAAAAAACACTACTAAAGCTTCTTTTTTTGCCCTTACTTCTGCCAGTATCCAATCCCCTGGACTAAAGATGCTTGCCCTATCTCCTTGATCTACCGCTGTTTTGCTACTTTATTAGGCACCTTATTAGCTAGTTTGTCAAATATAGCCTAAAGATGCTCATCCTCTCTCTCCTTGATCTACACCTGTTTTGCTTCTTTGGGGGTTGACTTAGCAATTAGTATTAAGAATAACCGAAGTACAAACAGAGACATACATTCCTTGCTTCATAACTCTGCACCAACCAATAATAATATCATTAATTGGGTTTGTCTGATAACGAAGAGCCTCCTTGATCATATTTCTGGTAATTTTTCTTCTAATAAGCTCATCCAAAACTTTCTAATTCCAACACTTGCTTGATCCCTGCATTGAGATGAATTATCAATTATCACATCGTTGCAATATACTTGTTTAGACTAAAAAATGCCTTCACTTAGTAAGTTAGCTCCCAACTTCATACTAACAAACTAATCTAGAAAACAAATGGAAAGCAATATTGCTTTACCAACTATAGCATTGATCTGCGATTTATGGTGTGTGATATCGTATCTTTTACAAAGTTTACATCGTTATTGGACAGAATGATATTATCTCTTCCCTTTTCTTTTCCTTTACATCATTCTCAAGACGAATTGATGTTGTTCATAATTTCAAAATTTTCCACGTTTCTACTATGTTAGCTAAGCTGCAATTATAATTAACCGACATTTTTTCCACTATTTAATAGCAACAAATAAAGGATAATAAGAAAAAAAAATTGCGAAAATAAATGAACTTTCTCGAAATCTGGAAATCATATTATAGTTACCAACGGGTGTCATCAAGTCAAGCCTGAAGTTCGCCTTTTCTTCGTTCCTTGTTTCATAGATCTTTAACCATGCCAAAGTTAAAACTACACTAATAAATCAAACTCATAAACAAAATGGAACCAATTAGAGTAAAGATAAGCTAGGGATTAATAAGTTAGGCTAAAAAAACAAAAGCGAACAAATTAGGGTGAAGATAAGGAATGTTGAACAATTTATAGAAATGGTAAACCCTAATTCATCAACAAAACCCATCAATTGTACCTGCAAAATTGGAGTGAGCATGTTGATGAGAAGCGAGAGAAAAAGATAGTGGAAATATGAACAATCCTATACCTTGATTAGTAGCTATGTTGATTAATGAAAATCTTCCCATCAACTTCTCAACCAAATCAAAAAGAAAGCATCGACAATGATGACTGATTATTGTTAATCTATGGTCAATCCTGACATCTCTGTTATCATTGTCGTATCTATCCCAAAAGACAATCTTTTTCTCAATTAATAAGGCAACCTATTATTAGATCAAAAGATCACAAATTTGTGTCAGCCAAAAATCATTGATCAACTGTAAGGAAGGGACATTCTTATGTAGATTTCATTGATAACATTGGTGATGGTACTGAATGGTCACAACTACCAGCCTCCAACACATCATATATAATTCCTACGAAATTCTTTTACCTTAGAGTATCATAATAGAGTAGTATTTTTGATAAAAGGAGACATGATACGGAAAATAAGACTAATAAAAGATAGAAGTCTAAATTACAGAACGAAACCAAACAAAATGTCCACAACAAATTATTGTCCTAATGGTCTTTTTTTTTCTTTTTCTTTTATCTTCAACTGCTAATCTAACATAAGTTAGATAATTAAATAAAACCGAATTAGACAGGGAAAAAACTGATAAGAGATTTGACTTCTATTTTCCTGCACTTTCCCAGCCCTTTTGGAACCGGCTTTGGAAACTCCATATCCCCCACCGCCTCAAGCTCTTCTTATGGCGCATCGCTTGGCGGGCCATTCCCACCAATTATGAACTCCACCAAAGAATTCCCACTATTGATGTTAGTTGCACCTTTCGCCAATCCGCCCCGGAAGATAGTGCTCATCTCTTCCTCTCTTGCCCGTTCTCCCGCTCCATTTCGTTCAATGTCACAGGCCTACACACAGACTGTCACCCATCTTGGTCCCTCTACGACTGGCTCAATCATTGCATCAATACTGCCTCCCCGCTTCTCTCCTCTTGCCCTGATCCAGGTCTCCTTATCATCAAAGCTATTGTTATTTTGGATACCCTCTGGTGGGCTCGTAACAAGCAAGTCCACGATGGATTGTTGCTGACCCATCTCTCCTCATCCCTGCTACTCGACGTGTGGCCGAACTTTTTCCATTCTTCACTCCCCACCACCCACCATCCACTCATCCCCTCACACTCTCATTTCGCCTCTTACCCTTCACCCTGCTACAGTCACCCCCCACCTGTTTCACGTTGATGTTGCTGTGAGAGATGGTATAGCAACTCCTTCCTGGGTCTACTTGAATGATGCAGGTTGCCCTTTGAAAGCTAGGGCGTCCTCCCTTTATTCCTTCTTGTCCCTTAGAAGCTGAGGCTTTTTCTATTTGGTCGGCCCTCAAGAAGATGGAAAATGAAGACTGGTTTAATCATCACTGATGCTCAACTTATTGTTCACGATCTGGAACGAGGCCCGCCTTTTCCCTGGCGCCTCCGTGGGCTCTTCTCCGACATCGCTGCTTTGTCCACTCAACTCTTTGTTAAGATCTCTTTCCAGCCTAGAGATAGTATTATTTTGGCTCACTCTTTTGCTTCTTGCGCAGCCTCTTGTAATTTTTGGGCTCTTTGCTTTCTCATGAGTTCCCACCAAATTGTGGACTCTAGGCTGTATTCTCTTTTTCGTCTTTATATCATGGTCTCCATTGGTTTAGCAAAACAAAAAAAATACTTAGCCATTGTGTAATTAAGGCAAGTAAGGCTATATCAGTCACTTTATTGTGCCCATAAATTAACTAAGTTAAATAGTAAAAAAAATCTAACGGAAATGAGCTATGTCAACCATTAGGGTACGGAAAACGTTAAAGTCAAAGTTAGAGTATCACTGGCATTATTGAAAAAGTGTGGGCAACACTTGCATTAGGCCAAAGTTCAGGGGTTCCACAGGAAATTTCCGATAAAAAATTTATTATATTACATTATGTTATACTTTCTTACTTTATATTATATTGATGCATAATGTCATTGTGAATATAATTTGACACAACTTAACATAAATTTTGGATTCGTCATTGCCGCCCCCTACCTCTTCTCAACCGAGAGATTGTTAATGATCCCAATTCATCAGAAAACTTGAAAATTGATCTAAGGCTCAAGCAGCTGAGGATATGGTGGACCCTTCCACCATAGCATCGGGTCTTGCTAAAGATGAAATGTTGAAAGGGTCTTGCTAATAAGATGAACTGTTGAAAGGGTCTTGCTAAAGATGAAGACTCTCGGCCTTCTGGATGGAGGACAATAGTCCTATCACCCTTTACACAAAGCTCTTGTGTAAATTTAATAAGAAGAAAAAAGGTTTTTTTCTTCTATGTTGAATTTGTTGCAGCCATCACTCAGCTTAGGAGACGGAAAAAAAAGAGGATAGAGGATGGGAGGAATAAAAAGGTACATGAACATTCTGGGCATTAACAAGCAAGCAATTCGCCGATTGACGCGTCGAGCTAGCGTCAAAAGGATCAGTGATCTAATCTATTATGAAACAAGAAGAGTTCTCACGTTATTTCTACAGGATGTGATTCATGATGTTACTTACATCGATCATGCTCGCCGTAATTTCCAGTAATAGCAAATGACCAACTCACACACATATAGATACCAAGCAAGTAGAACAAAGACCAATAAGCAACAAAGAGCAACAGAGTACTATACGTGAAACTGAAGAATCAAGCCGTAATAAAAAATGAAAGATAAAAACAAAAGCAAATCAAATATATGGAAAAAAACCCCACACACGTAATAACAGAATAATAAAGACAAATACGAATATTGCTTCTATTTGTTACATCAAAGAAGATGAGGACAACAATACATCTGGAGCAAAACAACAAGATTGAATAGGAGAGGAAGAACGAGGCAAAAGGTAATATGGTGTCATTACTATTCACATATCAAACAAGCAATTCAAAATACATTGTGCCTGCAGAATCCAATGAAGCAAATGGCTTGTCTACTTGGAGGTAATTTTGATTACAATGTAAATGTATCATTTTAATTAGTGAAGGTAGGAGTGGAAAAAAAAAATACCTGAATGATCGGATTGGTATTAAAAATGGACCCTTGGTGACAAGTTGGTATTAAAAAATGCTCTGACGACATTTGAGTCATGCTCTGACAACCACAATGACATAAAAAAAATAAAACAAGTCAAGTGAGTCATTTTTTACACCGAAAATGTGATTTTTCACTTATTATAATTGTTTTTTTCAAATATTATCTACTAGATTGGTACCCGTGCGATGCACGGGCTATTACTAAAATGATCAATTCAGTATTTTTCATATTTAAATATAACGTATTAAAAGTTATATTATATTTATTTATTTTTAAAAATTAAACAAATCTTATAAATATAATGAGACAGGACACATAAGTGTTATAGGTATAATCAGCTACGATACTTTTCACTTATAATATTGACCAAATAATTAGTTTATAATTGGAAAGTGAACATAATATTCAATATTTATTTTCCAGAGGGCACCACATTGGTGTCCCTTTTTGGATTGATGGAATGAAATCTCTAACCATTTTTCCCAAAAAAAAAAAATTATAATGTTGAAGTTGGTAATTGGATTGAAAAATTAAAAAAATTTGAAAATAATCTTAAATTAATATTTTCGGAGGGCAACTGTCCAATCTGATAGGAAAAAAAAAATAGAAGGAAAAGAAGATTTACTCATTAAATATTAGTACAACTAATAGAATCATTTTGAGAACCTAAATACGATAGTAAATTTATACATTATTACAAAATCCTACAACATTACATCATACATCAAAGATATGTAGATCTCTAGCAATACATCTTTGCTTGATTCCCATTTTCCTTAATATGAGAACCACCGACCTTATCAAACTCGTCGCCAAGCATTTTCCAATCTTCCATAAGCATACCAAATTCTCAAGAGTCGACATTGAGGCAAACAATGAGCTATTTCATTTTTAAACAATGTGTACATAATATGTTGCCAATTTCTCTAACAGCCTATTGCATTACTCATCTCAATAAAACCCATACCACATGTACATATATTATAGGTGAACTATCTAGCACCCAAAATGTTTTACCTCAAAATTTGATAACAAAGTTCAACGGTTACCAAGAATCAAAATTTTCTACAGGAAAAAGAAAAAGAAATATGTATAATATACATCATACCATTATCTCATCTTCTCAAATCTCCCGAGATTATTAGCATGTATGATGATACTTCTATTTTTTGGAATTGTTATGAATTAAATCAACAAGAGAAATTGAGAGCAGAATTGAGAGAGATTGAGAGGAGAGAGAGAAGAGGGAGAGAGAGACTCAAGAGGAGGAAATCATATATCTCAATTCACAAGCATCATCTCTAGTACAATATGGCTATATATAGCAAGCAATCTAGCCTTTAGGGAATGGAAAATTGCAGTACAAAATATCTAATAACAAACTCTGCCAGCTGTGTACTTCTAGAGAATGCACCCATGTGCTGATGTATCAATGATGCTTGGGCCAGCTCCAGTAGTGTAATCAGTATGCTCAACCAATGGTTGGGTGGGACTGGCCTGCAGAAACAACCCCTTGAGTGAGGGTGCTAGTTTGCCAGTGTAACGAGGTCCAGCACCTGATTTCCTCCAAGGTTGAGGGGCTGCCATTGCATATGTGAGGGGTGTATCAATACCCTCCCCATCATATGATCCTTGTCCCCAAGGATCGAAATCTGGAAATCTTTTCTTCAGGTCATAATAGATTTTCCAAGTAGCATCCTCCTCTGGGAGTCCTAGCCACTTTACCAGAACTTTGGTAACCCTTCTGCCCTGCCTCTGGCTTGCCTTATACACTAGATATCTTTGGGGTTTCATACTATATCTACATCAAGGTATATGATTGGGATAGGCAATTTGTTATGGTGTTTGATCCTAGTGGTTGGTATAATATTTAGTATGTTGCTTCAGAGGGGATCTATTTGTGTTCTTTTGTGCTGAATTTACACAAGCAGTTAGTAGATTTTATGGATTATGGAGAAGTTCACACCTGGGATAAGGTTCTAGCCTGTTATTTTAATGAAGTTATAAGCATGCCTTATGAAGGTGAATCATCTTTCAGGACCCTTATCTACTGGGTGTTTCAGATATTATAAGGATTAATGGATTGCTGGTAGTTATTGTTTTTGACCCTGGTAAACTACAAGATATTTGCTATGGACAGTCAGGGTGTCAAATGATTGATAGTCACAATCCCCATATTGGCTTGTGGAACGAAGGCCATTTGCTTGATATATTGCACCATCAGCATGAGGTTAGGCTCAGCATGTCAAATGATGATTTTGTAATGCAGAAGTATGCACTTCTTATTGAACAAAGGGCATTGGAAGGTGGTACTGACTTAGATTGGCATGATCCTTATCAAGGCAAATGGTGCTTTGGGCTGATAAGTCGGATTAAATGGATCACTCTCATGCTTATCTTCATTACTTTTTGTGAGTTTGTTATCTATGTATTTGATCCTGGTGGGACAAAATTGATCAATTTGGTAGTGTACAAGAAGGATATGGCAAGCAAGCAGATTGTTCAACATTTACGCACCCTTGAGGACAAGGGTGCTTTGAAGGGGTCGGTATTGATACACTTGGAAAAGGAGCATGTTGAAGCCCATATTGTTAGAGCCCACCTAGCTAAATTCAGCCCAAGCAAAAAGAAGGAACAGAGGGATATGTATACCGGTTGTAAGGCAACTAACTGGGTAGCCAAAAAATGAACGATTAAGTCTCTTCCCCCTTTCTTCTCTCTGTCTCTTTCCCCTCTCTCTTCAGATTTTCCCCAAATTATATCCCTAATTTTGAGTTGAATTCAACCTAAATTATCGGCGATTTCTTCTTTTTCTATATAAATTGCCCTGTTATTTTAGTTGATTTCTTCTCGTTTTATCCCAAATTGATTGAATTGGTAAAAAGTGTATCATATGAAACCATTGGTCATATCAAATGGCACTACACCAAGATTTTATAACATTCAATTCAGGTTAATACTCTAAGTAAAGCCATATAATTATTAATTGGGATTTTCCAATTGGTAGGCCTGTAGTTATGGCTTTGCCAAATGGTAGAAAGTTTTATTTACGAAATTCAGGAGGTAGGCATGTACATTTGAACATTTCCACTCCGTGTCCATTATGTGAGTTTTCCGTCAAAAACTCTGTGAAGTTGCTGATGTGGCTGTAAGGTGTTGACTGGTCAGCGCTGTTGAACGTTTTAAGGCTTATTTGAAGACAATTATACCCTTCCATGTTTCATTTTCCCTCCAAAACACACATCCAAGCCTATTTCCCTCTCATTTCATCCTTTATAAGTAGCAGCTACCATACTCAAAACAGAGCACTCTTACAAAAAACAATACCCAAACCCAAAGCAAGAAAAAAAATTCTGAAGGAGATGGAATCCCGTGGTTCTTCCTCAAGCCCACAAGATGGTATTCGTCTAAAAAACCAATATTGCAGATGCAGGCCACCATGCAAGGCTGAGTTGAGGATTTCAGAATCAAGAAGAAATCCAAATGCCCCATATTTTCGTTGTCAAGAATGTGACTTTTTTATGTGGTTGAGTAATGTTCATGTGATATGTTTGGGCAATGAAGAGAGGACAGTGGATGCCATTGAAGAATCAGGAAGTGTTGAAGTTACCATTGAAGATATCAATGGTGTGAAGATGGAGATGGCAGAGATGAAGCAAAAAATTGAAGCGTTTG
>BSSO01002745.1:0-18349 GCA_030267885.1 Mesembryanthemum crystallinum
GAATTTATTCGTGGAATACCCGAGGCCGTGCGTTAGGAGGTGCCCTTTAGCCACGCCCAAGAAGGAATCCTTGCAGACACACACACAAAAAAAATAAAATAAAATAAAATAATTAGCCTTAGGTGTATAAATTATAGGTTTATATTAGTCTCTGTTTAATATTTGTATTATACGTACAATTGAGTTATTTTAATTTTAAATTCGTTCGAGAGTGATCTGTCTTGATTGCATAGGTACAAAGTAAAACTTTTTCCACTAACAAAACAGCACTGTTATATTATACTCGTATATATTAATTAATTAATATATATATATCACCAAATTATTTGTCAGCTTTTTGTCACCGCAAATGAATCTTAATTATTGATTACTACAATATTTTACAACAAAATAATTACCACTAAGCATGCTTTGCACCGAGGAAACAAAGCATAGATATTAACACTACTTTACGTGCATGCAAAGACTTTTTCTTTCTTGCTTTGTGCTCGTCTTTATGATCAACTTGTAAGGACATCATCCCATCATAGCTAGCTTCTATCTCTTTTCATTTTAATATTGTTTAAAAAAAATTATACTTTTCACAAAATTACATAGGTTCATGTAGATATGATTTGAATCTAAATTTTTTTCATTCATATGTAATGTTTACTTGGTCACAAGTTTTGAAAAAAGTAGGAACGAATCATTAGCTTATTTAAAGGTATGTTCTTTATATCTGGTCTTTTTGGGTGTTGGAGATGAAGTTTATTAGAAATTGTTGGAATTGTTGAGTTTTGTCACCATTCTGATATGTTGGAACTATTTTGTTGTTTGTTGGAATTCAATTTGATAGAGATTGTTGGAGTATGATGCATTCCATTAAAAACAAAATGTAAATAACATATCCTATTGTTGGATTACTAGCTCCAAATAACTGGGCTACAAGCAAAAGGTTAAACACTCATATTTTGTTAGACAGATTATCAGTTGATTAAATACTCTAATGATCCATCAAACTTACTAGAAAGATATCAACTAATAGAACAAAAACTTGTAGAAATAACTATTTAAATTAAAAATTCACTTTGTTCTTTCGCTTACTCAAATTAAACAAATACACTCCATCCGTTTCATTTAAATTTTTATGCTTGACTTTTACACCCAATATAAGGAAGTTTGTTTTGGTCTCTGACTTCCAATAATGCTCTTGTACAGTTAAGGGCAAGTGGATTCAGAGAAATAATGAGCGTGAGTAGAGAAGGGTATTTAGATAATTTGACTCAAAAAACTTTTCCATTTTAAGCCACGTAAAAATTTATATGAAATGTACAAAAAAATGAAATCGTAACTATTTAAATGAAACAGAGGGAGTACGTTAAAGTATGTTCATATCAATTAAAATGATCTTAACTAAAATAAAATCGACTAAACTGAATCGACTAAATAGGCACTAGATAAATGATTTATGTGTGAGAAAAAATAAGTTGCATACACAAAACTAGGTGTTCTGATATCAACTAAATGTAGAGCTTATAAGTATGTTTTAATTCTACATTTAATTAAATTCAACTTTATAAGTAACTTTTTCTCTCATAATATTATTATCGGTTCAGTTTTATTAATTTAAATTCAACTCATTTCAATTCAATTTAATCTAATTCCACTCAAACCATTTCACTTGAAATTATGACATCTAGTGGTCGTTTGGTTGACAAAATAAAACATGGGAAGTTGCAATTCCTGGGAAGTATAAATAGTTGAGTTGTTTGTTTAACAAAAAATGTAGGAAGTTTCACTTTCCATGAATTTCTAATTCCCCTAAAATGGGGGAAGTCCCTTACCTAGGGGGCCCCAGGTAAGTGGAAGTTCCTGCAGGAAGTTTTCCTATGTTCAACCAAACAAGTTTTCACACTTCATGTGATGTTCCAATTTATATGAATTACAACTTCCTAGGAATTACATCTTCCCCCATCGCACCAAACGACCACTAGACTATTACCAAGAAAGTATAATGTTATGTACTTATATACTGTACATATTACAGTAGTTAATTACTGTACTGTAGTCTTTACTCTTTAGGAGTTTAAATAAGGAATATTTCGTAATTCGCATAACGTCGATGTCAAATCATCTGAATCATCTCCAGTGTGGTCTGTGGTCTATGGTCTATGGAGTATCATGAGCCATGAATCCGCGGGTAAGATTGGTCATTCAATGCCAACCACCCAAATTTTACAGTTAAACTGTTCATCCGAAAGCGACGCTGTCGTTTTATGTTAACTTTGTCTCCGACTCTCTTCCCAATTCCCATGTTCTCCTTTTGAGTTGTCGTTTTTAGCNTTTTTTTATTTCATTTGTTTATCGTCAATTGTTGGATACAAATTGAACTGTGGTTCATGGGCGGCATAGTCCGGCACGAATTCGACACGGGTATGATATGATTTTTTACTAGGCACGACTCAGCATGTAACACGATGTGGTGGGTCTTGGGTCTTGGACTATATCGGGCTGCGATTTCAGGAAAATCGTGTGCTTAGACACTGACACCCACATCACGGCAAAAAAGAAATTTATATAGTACTCCCTCTGTCCTTGAATAATCTTTCCACTTGCTTTATGCACACATACCAATAATGAGGCAAAATTACTCTTTACCCCTTATATAAAGTGAAAGAGGAGGGAATAAAGTTTTAGTGGGCAAATATAAAGAGGGTTATTTTTATAACACTTGTGACAATTATTGGCCAAAAAAAGGAATGGAAAGTTTATTTATGGACGTACCAAAGAGGAAACTGGAAAGTTTATTCAAGGACGGAGGGAGTATAAAATTTGAAAATTTACGTAGGCGCGTCAAGTCGGTACGATGGGCTGCTGGCCATGCATGGACCGTATTGGGGAAAAGGTGGTACGACATGGCACGCTCACGCTGGGACGTGGGTTGAGCCTCTCGATCCTCTAGGCACGCCGGCACGATACGTGGATTGGGCCACCACGGTCCATGTCGCCACTAGATACAACCATCAAATTGTTAGACTACTTAATTTAGGAGTGAGTTTTCTCAATTATAGGATGATTTTTAACAACTTAGATACCATAAATTATAAAGCGTCACCTCTATCTTACCGTTCTTGTGTTGCGAAAAGTAACCCCTAATGCGAGTTTAACTTGACTAAACCTAATTAATTAAATTGCACAAAAAAAAATAAAAATTAATTAATCCGTCAAAAAAAAAATTAATTAAATTAATAAAATTTCCAGGCAATGAACAGATATACAGGCTAATACAGCACGTTAGGACGAGCTCGAGAGCAGATCGTTCTATCGATCTGATCTTCCTTAAATCCTACCTCATCATCATCATCATCATCATCATCGTTTAATTAATTTGATCGATTCCTTCAATTTCAATAATCTGAAGCAGATTTCCATCATATAGCAATCTCTCTATTCCTCTTTCTATCTCTTACAGATTATTGGTGAGTGCCATAATTTCGACTGCTTATCTTAATGCTTAAATTCTTCGCATATATGTCAAATTTGTGAAATTCAATTGAAGTTTTGCTTACGATTCACGTTATTATTGCTGTTCTGATTGTTTCTTTCCTTGTGCTGTTTTGGGTTTGAATTGTTGCGTGTTTTTTTTGCCCTAGCTGAATTTGTTTTGCTGGAATTGAATCTGATTGAGTTTTGATGAATATTTGTGCAGAAAATTTAGTAGAAAATGGTGAAGGAAACCGAGTACTATGATTTGCTGGGTGTCAGTGTGGATGCCACGCCAACAGATATTAAGAAGGCTTACTACATTAAGGTAACCGATTTGGTTTCTGAATTGATTCATTCTTAGTTACATATGATTGTGTATGTTTGTGAAAATCATGAATTGAGGAATACTTGGATTGGAACAAGGATTTTGGTAAGGGTATGAGGAGAGGATTCGACCCGAGTATTTTCGAATGTTTGGTATGTTATTTTGATATGATTTGAAGAATCCAAGCATTATATAATATGCTGTTAGAGAGCTGGACAAGGGAAATTTGGTTGAAATGAAGAGTTGAGTAAGGAGGGTAGGAGACATTTACTAGTTAGAGGGTAAGGCTATGTAGTGTGATCATGACCTTCATAGTCCCACTTTGGGTATTGGGTATGGGGGTTGCGAGTTGAACTCATAACCTTTCACATTATTGCGCTTGAAGCACTACGCTTGCAGGAGAGACCAATTTAGCTTCAACATCTTGGTTGTTGCTGAGAAAGGAATTTCCTCTTTTCTAGTCTAACTTGATTCTTGAGCTGCGTTTGAACTGGTAAAAAATCTTAGTAAAACCTGGTGACTAGGCTGGCCTTACTTTTCTAGTCTTAACTCAATAGGTGGAATGGTTCAAATTAATATTACAGGAATGATTGCCATAAAAGCTACCAGGTCTCTGTCACTGGAATTTCTAATTTTACAAATCAGCATTTTTTAATGTTCATTTATTTCGTCATGTTTATGTTCAGGCAAGGATTGTTCATCCTGATAAGAATCCTGGAGACCCACAAGCTGCCCGAAGGTTTCAGGTATGAGGTTCTATGGTCGTTTATACTCCTCTGTATGATTCAAAATCTCACTGGTCATGATAGAAATAATCAAATGAAGTACGATGGCAGCATTCTTTCCTCTTCAGTCCCTAATAGCACCTACTTTAGTACTGTCAGTTTCTTCTTCAGTGTAAATAGCATTGACTACAGGCATGTCCTATGTTAAATCCATCTGAATTTTGAGGTGCTGATTCTTTACTTTCACGTTGATGCAATTGAGATTTGGACATAAGTTTTAACATACCTTATTGGATTTGTTTAGGAACTTGGTGAGGCTTATCAAGTCCTAAGTGATGTTCAAAAACGTGAAGCATATGACAAGTTTGGAAAGACAGGCGTACCACAGTAAGTATTTTAACAGTTTAGTAAATAATATCAATAAAGCAGCTATCATGAGAGATTTATGTTATGTATTAGATGTCACTATCTCTCTACGATGTTGTACTCTAGTCAATGTGTTGGGCGGCTTGGGCTTGTACAATAGCTGAGTTTCTCTCATTAGTTTCTTTATAACTTTGTCAGGGATGCCATGGTAGACCCAGCAGCAGTATTTGGGATGCTTTTCGGAAGTGACTATTTTGAAGATTATGTTGGCCAACTTGCTCTAGCATCCATAGCAGGTGTTGAGTTTGAAGAGGACCAACAGCTTCCCGCAGAACTTCGTAAGCAGAAAGTCCAAGAAAAAATTAAGGTATACCAATTCATTACTGTAACCAGTCATTAGTTGTCCGCACATTGAATCAGTGCTGACTTAACCAAGTTTACTTTACAGACAATGCAGATGGAAAGGCAGGAGAAACTTATACAGGTTCTAAAAGATCGTCTTCAACCGTATGTTGAAGGTCGCAATAATGAGTTTGTGGAATGGGCAAAGTCAGAAGCATCTAATCTCTCAAAAGCTGGTAACCCTGTTCATATTTTCCTATCTTGAACTTTTGAAGTGGATGTACCTGGGCATTCTCAAGTCAATATGTTCTGTAGTGAATTCAACATTGATTCGTACACTATTTTTTGGTTTTATCATGTATAACTTTGGGAAAGTGAGAGTCTAAATTGTTTCATTAAGCTTGAGTGGAAAGGGCCTACCAATGAAAACTATAACTGTGACACATTAAGCATTCCTTTTGCTTATGTTAGCCCTCTTTGCTTTCTGCAGGTTTGACCCCAACTTAGCTCAAAAATAACTATAAAAGTGTGTAGATCTCTTAACCAGATTGATGAGATAAATATTGCTCTATTGAGGAAAAATTGTTTGATGAGAAGAAATATCTGAAGATAAGAAGGAAATGCTGGAATAAGACATAAATACAACCCCCTTTCCTGTTTTTCAGAGCAGATTTCCCTGGTGGTCTAATAAGACATAAATGTGCCTGAAAACTTTTAAAAAGGAAAGCAATGATCTCTATCGATATGAACGGAAGACTCTGACATTTCCAGTTTTGGGCAGATAAAAGCCGAGCAAAGTACCTGATAATGACAGAGCCCACAGATATTTTGTGAATATATTCTGTAATAATCTGCTTAGAAGTGTTTCTTGTATCCTCAATATTGATAGCCCCTTCCATATTTGTCAAATTTACTGGTCTTTTTAATTGCCCTACACTTCTAAAATTGACTTTCTAACATGATGCAGGGACATCCTGAGATATCAGATGTTCTTACTTTGCTTCATACTGATTGTTTAATTGCAATTCACATAATTGTGTAAATGCTGATTGCTGTTAACAGTTTTTGGCGAGGCTATGCTGCACACCATTGGTTATATTTATACCAGACAAGCTGCTAGAGAACTAGGGAAGGACAAGAAGTACTTGAAAGTACCTTTTATAGCTGAATGGGTACGTGACAAAGGACACATGATAAAGTCACAGGTCATGGCAGCTTCAGGTAAGTGGTTTTACAATTACCATTTCTGTAGAAACGTTATTTATGTTTATCTGATTGTTATAAAAACTTGCTGCTTTTGGTATATAGGAGCTGTATCATTAATTCAGATACAGGAGGACCTAAAGAGGTTGAGTGAAGGAGAAAACAAAGAAGAGAACTTAATGAAAGCCATGGAAGACAAGAAAGATGCTATGCTTCATTCCCTTTGGCAGCTCAATGTCATTGATATAGAGACTACCTTATCTCGTGTCTGCCAAGCAGTGAGTACATATATGTTTGTTATAATTGTTGGGCATGTTTTTCGCATATTCCTATCTTTGTAAGAAAATAGAATGTATGAGTGAAAAGTAGTCAAGCTGAAGTGTGATGATCCGCCGAGTTGCATTTACTATGGGTATACCGTAAAACCAAGAACTTTGTCTATTTGTCTATATATTCCTACATAGATAGGTGTTTGAGGAGAGCCATTGAGGGGTCAGTAAGCAGCTAGCCATATTAACGGTTTTGACCATTCTCTTCATCTGAGATATATTGTGTTCATAGAGCTTTCAATACTTCCTATTTAAAAAGATTGGAAAAATGATATGATGTTCAGGTAATGATTTGGTCACACAGAGAATGCAGCTCTTCTATACTAAGCCACCTCAAAAAGATCACTTTTTAAAGTTAGGAGCATGCTTGACAATGCATAAAAAATTCTCACCCCTCTCTCTTTTCTCTCATGAAGAATAGAAAGGGGGTGTTAACAATGCACAAACCATTCTCATGAGGAAAGAGAAGCATGATCTTTTGAGATTTTGTTCAATTTTGAACAAAATGCATGGTTGCTCATTCAAGGCTCCATGTGAAAAAACATTTGTATTGTTCTTTGTATGAGAGAGAGAAAATCTGGTAGAATAGAGAGGGATGAGTAAACATTTTTATGTACATTGTTAACAAGCAAAAACAAGAGTTATTCATGTCTTCATGAGGTAGGAGGAGGATGAGGCGGAGTGAGAAACTAGGAGAGAAAGGATGAGTGAACAAATTTTATGCATTGGTAAAAGAATATAACTCTGACTTTACCCTCACCATATCCCCAGCTAATCAAACCCAACTCGATCTAGTCCCACATACCAAATTGCAAGTCAATTAACGCCTTTGATATCTGTGAAAATATATGCAATTTTAAATTTCATTACAAACCCAAAAATGACATTCTTTTTGGGAATGAGGGTGTAAGTTTGTGTTTAAACACTTTCGGGTGAAACACAGATCTCATATGTTTAATTTCGAGTAGGTTCTCTTCAGTCTATTGATGTAGTCTATGAAAATATCTATAATGTGTTGCCAGTTGTCATTCTATATGAAAAAGGGGCAAGACTTTACATGATAAAAGTTAGAACCAGAATGACTGAAAGTTGCTGCTCAAATGAAAGCTCTATTACTGTACCCCATAGTAATTGGCTTTGATAACATTGTTTT
The DNA here is from genome assembly GCA_030267885.1 of Mesembryanthemum crystallinum. Lineage (NCBI taxonomy): Eukaryota > Viridiplantae > Streptophyta > Magnoliopsida > Caryophyllales > Aizoaceae > Mesembryanthemum > Mesembryanthemum crystallinum. The sequence goes on from BSSO01002745.1 coordinate 7,909, forward strand.
TTTTTTTTTTTTTNATGTTCAAAAGTTAAGGGCTAAGGCATTGAGGAAACTTGGAACGATATTTCAAGTAAGTTCCACTTTATTCTTTCAAGCAGGCATAATTTTCTGTGCTGTTTCCTTTAAGCTTGCTATTGCCTATGGTAGGCTGAGCCTGCTACAAAGCTTTAACACAAAGGTGGCCAAGATCACCAAATTCATGGGCCAAGACAAACTTTTATACCCATTGTCAACCCAACCATCAGGGTGGGACAGGAAAAGAACACTGCCCAAACCCACTCCACCGCTCCCCCCCCCCTCCTTGAAAAATCCATACGCCACAGTATCTGTAAATACATACGAAAATAATAGAGGCAAGCAAATTTTCTAGAGATAAAAATCTCAACCAACCTTAATACTTTAGTAAATTAAAGTTTTCATATAAATTCAGTGACAATTCAAGTAAAGAAACTACTTCCAGAATGTTCAACAAAGATAAAAACCTCACTTGATGAGATACGCCACGGTGTTTTCTCCATTGAGGTTACATTTTTTGTCATGGTAGATTGGTAGGTCCTTAGGTGATAGAGAGTACTCCAGGACACAAGTTCCAAGAAACATGAGCAGCTCAAGTCTCGTATATGTTTTGCACTTGGTATGTAAAGCATATGAATATATTTTGTATGATTATAACTGCTAACCGTTTGTATGCAACTGGAGCATGTCTGTTTGGGGGGGAGGGGAGTGTTAAATGCTGTAGAAAATCTGACATTTCAATAATTTGATGGATTAGCATTGAAAAATGGACTATTTTTCATCTATTCCAAGTCCCCCTCTAATTTAACTATTGTTATTTTTCATAAGCTTTGATCGCCTAGATTTGACTAACTAGTCTACATTGGCGGCTGGAGGTAACATTTTGCAGTCCAAATATGATATGGGCTTAACCGCTTAATACATCATGAATGGAAATCTGCTATCTTCAGTGTAAGTAGTCGATCATGTCCGGTCAGATTGAATACTAATCTGATGTTTAGCCTACTAGAACGTAAACTGTATCAGATATAGGTGCTTCCATGTTTGTATTTTTATGTCTTCGAAGGGATTTTTGTGTTTGCATAAATCCTTGCTCTGTCCATATAACTTCCTACCCCTTATTGACGTTTTCTTATAATTCTTCCTCGAAGGCAATTTCTCCCTCAACACCATGTCATAGGAAATGCAGGCAAATAATTTATGATCGTGAACATGCAACATATTACATATATGCGAGTTTTGAACATAACCTTCCTGTGTGTTAGCATTTTTGTGTGTACCCAAATTGAGGATCTGAAGGCTTCTACTTTGGTTCAGTAATATCAACATCCTTGGCTTTTTTTTCTCAGGGTGCCAGGGCTCCCTACAAAAGGGAAAACAGCCTCCGAACTGAAGATCCCAACTTGAAGGATGGTGCATCAGGATCAAACCAATCTTAAATCACTATCGACACTTCAGTTTCGTCATGTATGTGGCATGTATATTTCAATACTGCTATTCAGCTTCTGTACTCAACCCAGTTCCACTGCTGGCTGCTGCGTCTTAACCAATCGACATGATTCTTTCTTCTCAAATATTGTACATTATTATCAAGCAATGTGTTTACCATTTCACAGTTAGTATTTATTACATTGTTGTAACGAATGAAATTTGAAAAAGCTGTGCATTTGATAGTTTTCCTTTTCCCCCTGTATTTCCAGAAGTCTGATTCTGACAGTGATATATTCACAAATGTTTCCTGAGTGCAATTTTTGTTTCCTTTTTCTTTTAAAACCTGCCTGCAACTTATATCTCTGAATGTAGAGAGCGGGTTCGAAAATGCTCTCCAGCCGCCAGCGACCTGGTGTAGATAGACCATTTCCGGCCTTCCCTTGCTGGCGTTGTGCAACTGTAGTGTGCTCATACTCATAATTTGGTCACATATTTTTCTGGACATTTCAAAAGTTTCAGATCTTTCTATTCGATGAATAAAGCAAACAAGGCAAGTCAATACAGCAGGTAGTTGAAGGAATTTGGTATTATGGCTACTATTTGCTAACATATCTGAAAGTCAATTTATGGTGATTGTTGACGACTTTAGTGTTAGTTGAGTTAAAAGGATAGTCCCACAACCTGTGTTGCTTTATCTTGCTAATCAGTGATTAATTCAACAAAATTAGTGAATGAGACTATTTAATTTGGTAAAATATCTACTGAACTTGTCGTCTTATATGAATGGTGCACATATTCAAGTACCTAATTTGAGGTGAGTGAATTTATGACTGTTTGAAAAAATGGAGATTGGAGAAGTAAAAGTGGGAAAGGAGGGGTATTCAAAAGAGCGGGAATTTGCAAAGAACGAAGTTGTCAAATACTCCCTCCGATTTTTTTTTTTTTTTTTTTTATAAGTGTCATTTTCGATTTTCAAAGTTGAACTTTGACCACTAATATCCCTCAAATATATAACCAAAAATTATAAAAAAAAACATATATTATGAAAGTACTTTTTAATACGAATTCAACTAATATTTTTTCATATTGTGAAGCAAAGTAAATTTTTAACAATTCAATAGTCAAATTTGGACACGAAAATCTAAAACGACATTTTAAAAAAAAAGGAGGGAGTAGATGTGAATATTTTGTTCATACCTCGTTGTAATGTTTTTCTTGCACATAATTTTTTTAAATGGGTATTAGCCTCAGATTTTGTGGGTTGTATTTTAACTAATGTTTTGCTCACTTCATATATGTTGTGTTATTCCAATTATTTTTTAGATCTTGGTTTATATAATACCCATTTGATTCATCGAGGGAAAAAAAAAAAAAAAAAAAAAAACCTAATCATAGCGGGGCCATTCCCTCCTCTCTTTGACTCCTGATCATAAAAAGCACGCGGTCAATGTTGTAGTCTTGTAGAAATGAATATGATGGAGTAATAATTAAATTAAATTTAATTTTTGTGTTTTTTGTTTTTTTGTGAATAGAAACTATAGAATTAGAAACAACGACTTTTGACTGTGGCAAAGCGGCAAATTGACCAACAATGAAGAAACCTCAATATATTAATCGATGTTATATTCTTTGACGATTTACAATAGTATTTTTCCCTCTCAAAGCATGTATACAAGTCAATATAGATGAGGTACTTGTTAGTTTAAATGACTTCACATATGTTCACCAAAAAAAAAAAATGACTTCACATATGCAGTAAATTTGCTTGCCATATAAGTAAACTAAGGAATTGATTCATTTTTAATCTTTTGTTCTAGTTTGCTTAGCTTGTGTTGCTTGCCTTAAATGAATGTTGCTAACTCAAACTGATCATCAAGTTGGAGCTTAATTTTCATATACTACGAGTATAAAATCGTTCTAATAATAAAACAATCTAATTCAAGACTATCTATGTACCCTCTTAGTATATCATACGAAACAAACTGCTTATTTTATTAGGTAAATCATTAATTGAAAAGGTATACGCTAACTTAGCTAATCCAACTCCATGTACTTTAAAATTTTCATGTTCGCAACAGAATTTTAGAAGTTAGATGTACAACAGTAGTCAATTAGAACACCAAAAAAATTGGATTCATCAAATCAAGAAATTATGCAAGCTAAGCTGTGTTGTGGTACGGCAGGATTTTTTTGATGATTAAAAAGACGTAAGCCATGATCTCAAAAGCACAAACAAATTAAAGGGCGATGAAATTAATCAATCAAAAAGTGCTTTTGTTCTCCATTAATAAGCAAACAATGGTTAGCCAGCCAGCCAGCTTAAAAACTAAAAAGGGTACACTCAGAAACCACCTTCATTGCTCAAGAAACAACAACGTATAGTAACCCTTAAATTCCTTACAATAATCAATTTAATTAAATTATAATTATTAATTAATTAGTGGGTTTCTCTTTATTCTCCACCCAAGTGTTGTCTTATCAAGTCAAGTAGTGTGGTATTTGGTAGGTTGTCTTTTTTGTCGTTGCCAAAGATAATTGGAAGCACTAGTCATCCCATAATGCCTATTTTAGCCTAACCAAATCCCCCTTAATTTCCCACTTTTAATGGATAATGACAAATCTAAATCTTAGTCAATTAGTAATGATAGTTTGTTTAATGTAAAGGTTTCACAGTTCATCAAATTCTAACCCTTTGAAATTATTGGAGTTGATAATTTTACTATTTGAAGTGTCTTTATCATGCGAGGTTAGTTAAAAAAGAGTAGAAATAGCCACCAGAATTCAGATTTTAGGCTAAAAGTAATCTACTTGAGTCAGCTCAAAGTCAAGCCTTTAATAAGTATCCTCGAAATCCAACACTTCAAGTCTGTAATAAGTTCAGTTCAGTATAAATTAATTCAGTTCAGTGTAAATCAGTTCGGTTCAATTTAAATAAGTTCAATTCAGTTTTTTCCAGGTGACGAGAACACGCCCTAAGTTAAATGAAAACGATTATTAATTTTGATATATATAAATTATTAACAAAACAATTTCATCATATTTTGTTAACATTATGACTTCTTTTTTGAGAGAAATTAGTTGTCAAGAGAGTTCTAATTGAAAAATGAAAAACACATTTATTTTGAGAAGAAGGGATTAGTCGTTAGGTATGCTTCTTAATTACTTAAAGAAAAAGGATGATCTTTGTAATAGTATTATAACGAACTCACTGAAAACGCAAGACTTGAAGAATAATGAACAACTTGTCTCTAATGAGACTAGTTTCAATAAGGTCACCACTTAGCCCAATTTTAATAAGTGGATCCAGGCATAAACCACAAACCCTTCATATTCATGCGTCTCATCTAATAATTCGATGAGATATGTCTGAAACAAGAATTCGCCAATAATGAAAATGTAAATTAGGTTCTTTTCTTGACACATACACACTTGCACAATATCTCACACGTATGTAGAATTAGGTACATAAAAAGCTGCATATATATTGCTATAATGATTTCCCCCTCGGCAAAGCATAATCCTTTACAATAATTTAATTTAATTTGACTAGCAAGATAAATGAAATAAACCTAGGTATGTAGCTCACTATTAAAACTCCACTAACTTTCATAGACTTCATGCCACAACAACAGGAAAGTGGTCTCCTTTCCCTTTTACTATTTGGATCATTTGATTTGTTTGTATATATTAACTAAAAAGTATATATAGAGATGACATTCTTTTGGATATAAAATAAATAATCATTGGCTTATCAGTTATCTCTATCTAGCCAAATATTATTATTCCTAGGTAAAGTTACATGTCCCTTTGCATTATCTAAGAAGAAGCAGACACCACCATTTCTTGTACTTGTTTCTCTTGGAACAAAAAAAGACACAAAAGGAGAGAGAAAAGAGATAGTTGCTTGATGAAGATGGGGTTATTGCTACCCAGAAAACTCAGCCTTCTAGTTTTTCTTATCATTTCTTCTTCTCTTATATCAACTTCATTTGCAGGTATTACTTACCATTACTCATCAATACTCCCATCATATTTTCCCTTCATTAATTACATTATCAAACATGGCTTCTTCTTCTTCATTTTCAGGTCGACGATCCGAGTTCTTGACCGATATTGGCTCAGCCGAGCGCTTAAATGGAGTCCATCAGGTCAGAAACTTTTACTCTTGTAACATCTTTTCGTTTCTTTTTTTCGGGGAAAGCAAGGAAAGGGGTAAGGACAACATATATAGAAGGAGAATCGTGTTCTGAAAAACATTGTTGATGTAGTGTTATGGGAGAAAAAATAATCGAGTGTTTCGGGATTAATAATCTCTCCTCACCATAATCTAGACGAAACTAAAGCAACAAAAATATATTTTCACACGTGTAAAAGGGTAACACAATGATGTAATAATGTTATAGAAACATCACTTTAGTCATCAAGTCCTAGTCATCATAAGTAACTACTCATTCATTGTTCATCATATGTTTCTCATGAATCACCCAAATAAGGATCTTCTATTAATGTGGTGGCCGGACCAATTGATAAATGTTTAGATACTTAAATTTAGCCGTACTTATAGGGTAGTGGTCATTATTCCTAAGACTACAAAGCACGTTTTTGTATATTTGATACCAGTTCATGTCGTATAATAATTGTATTATAAACATAAATCTATAGAATTAATTCATGCATTAATTAACTAATGCATATCTGAGAGTTGAGTTACTTATGCTCATGGTTACATGGCAATTAACGTACGGTAATATAACAAACTCCTTAAACTCCCCAATATACTGATTTGGTTAATGACTCAATTATAAAGTATTTGTGTTACTACTTAATTACTTTACTTTATGTATGTTTTCATGCATGCAGGAATGACTCAATTATAAAGTATTTGTGTTACTACTTAATTACTTTACTTTATGTATGTTTTCATGCATGCAGGAATCAACATTTCAGGCAGATGAAACAGAAGATGAGGTGATCATCCATGAAAGGCTGCTAAGGATGAATGCTCATGATTATGGAAGATACGATCCATCGCCTTCGTTTCGTAGGCCTCGTCACAAACTCATCCCCAATTAGCTGCTGGTTTAATGGTTTGATTAGCAGATCATTAAAGATATAATTAATGGGCATGTATAATTATTCCCCAATGGATTATATATATATATAGCAGTATGTTTTTGTATTATTTAAACTAAATAAACAAACTTAATTAGGGATATATGTATATGTTGTGCGTTCAAACTTATATATATTAATATTAATATATATGTCTGTCTGTGTGTATATATAGATAGTATAGATATGTTATATAATACATACATCTATGTTTAAATATCCATAATATGTATGTATCGATGGAGTATGGACTCGTGTCCTCCTAAACACTAAAAAAAAAAAAAATGTGTAGTTGTATGATAAGTTTGTTTTTGCTCCATATAATAAGTTTATTTTGTAATTTGTGACTTATAATTTAATAACATATACTCTATATATATACTGTGTAAGTTTTGAGTTCAATCTAAAGTTTGCATGAGCATTATTGCATGCAGATATATTGCTCCAAAGAAGACAATAATACACATACAGCTCTCACATATAGAGTACTTTACAGGCAGTAGCTTGGTATGTAGTTGTCTTCTAAGGACAACACTTTTTATGGGACCTAAGAAGCACTGGTTTCAAATTGAAGCTTGTATTTCTTGGGCTCTTAGGGGATGTTTTTAGTTTCTCATTATAAGCTCAAATTGGAAAAATAATGGAAGAAGTGATGAGGGAAAAGGTATAGAAGCTCAAGCTTTTAACGAATTTAGTTTAAATAATACACTCTTAATTAACATATATATGCATTATAGCTGATGTTAGTTATTTGAGTTGGTAAAGTTTTCAGAAGTGGTATTTTAACCTAATACTTGAGTTCACAAATTACTGTCATTAATTAATGTTATTAAACTTTATGACTAATTTTACAATCAAATTAATGTGTTTGGTCGACCTCTCTCTTATTAACTACTTTATCGAGGGACTTTGTAGGGTGACATTTAGAAGATCTCTATGCATTGATTCTAGTATTAAAATTAAAATAAAGGAATGAAAATGTATGGTTAGCACTTGATTTTCTCAGAATATGGGCGAAACTTTCAAAAGAGTGGACCATAAAAATTATATTAATAACCACTAAGAAATACACAATACCACAAATATGGTACACAAAATGTGGAATTGAGGATTTTGTCCTGTTTAATTATCGCAAAGAAATTAAATGACCAAGGAATTAAGTCATGTAACAGAATTCCAGGATATCATGAGATTCATGAGACATGGCATGGGTAGATAGAATAGGATCTATTCCTTGAATTGTGTACGGTTTTGCAACTTTGGCAATTGGTTGTTGTTAAAGAGATGGTTGATTCGCTCATAAATTAGCAATGTAACGACTTTAAAATTGGGTTAAAATCTCAACTTTTTGAAGGGGTATTGATCCTTCGTGCTCTAGTATTTGAGGTGGTGCATCGGAAAATACCTTATAACATCCATAAGTAAGGAAAGGTTTTTACAATATGTGTACTTCTTACGTTCACACACAACACACACATTAAGACTTGAAAAAGCGCTAATTAAAATGTTAAGGTTTTAATGTGTGAATATTAAAAAGGATTCAAACTCATGACCTTTTGGTTAAAGTAACTCCGATACCATGTAACGGAATCAATTTAATCAAAGTTTAAATTAATATGTTGGAGGTCCAATCTATTGTAATAGTATCTCTTCATAATATCGTTATGATGATACCTCCAAATATCACAAGAAAGTCTTCCGTTATCTTAAAAAAAAAAAAAAAAAAAGGCCGAAGCCTGAAGTATAGTTGGGCTAACGTGTCTAATGGGCTTGTTAAGCTATGTTTTTTTCCTTTCTAAAAATGACGAAGGCTGGGCTTTCACTACAGCCCAAAAAGTCATTATGTCAAAGTCCATATTTGAAGCTCAAAACCCTTCTCAGATTCCCTCTCCGCTTTCTCATCGCCATCGGTATCACATTAGGGTCATTATCACTCAGCCCGGTTTCAATTTGTGATGTATTTATTTCAACATAAATGATATGAAATGAACTAAACTAAACTAGTCAATATTCACTGAATATACTATTTGATAAGGAAATGAACATACTCTTATTATTGAGATATTTATTTATGTTTAGATTGATCCACCCCAAACTTTAGATAAGAGGATGCAATATGGTGAAGGCAACACTCTCTCGGCCCAATAAATTCCTCACTATGGTGTGGGCAACGGGTAGGACAACAAGTTATTTTGACGCCCTAACATCTAACTAGGGTAGCCTACTGCGCTACAGATCGATGAAATGCATGCCCCATATGAACAAAGCCCGACTTACCCAGGTCAGGACACATATCGGGGCTAGACTGGCACGAGCTGCATTGGAGATGGATATTGGAAATATATTAATATATTTTCCATATATCTGTCTCTAATAAGCTGCAGACGATTGGAACACAGTTCAGGTCAAATCCTTGTCACAAGTACTTCTAGTATTTTAGCACATAGGAGTATATGAGATTGAGCCGGCAAATGTGGGCATACAATATTTAGTGGCGGAAAAGTAATGTTGAAAAACTTCTGTATGCGTACATAGATACTTTTCAAGTAGGAAAATTTTCATCCCATTCATACAAATGCAAGTCAAACTGATGTAAACAACTAATCATGAAGCATGCTGAGCTATAAAAAGCACAACCTTGTTAATTTCAAAATTAGTGATAGATTATTTCTGTTTCTTGGATCATATTTTAGCATTGACACTACTGTTCTAAAAACAATTATACAAGTTGGATACTAATCAATAATCCACTGTATATCTTATTTATAAGAACATATAAAATTATAAATATATATGACACTGATTGGTGACAAAATCCAGAAAAAATATATATATATATATATATATATATATATATATATATATATATATATATATAAAAGGATAATGATGGTATAATCACCTGATACGCCACCGTTAAATGATGTCTCGAAGCAAAATTAAAATACCACTTTGCTTCTTTCTTCTTTACTTAATTTTTGTTTGTCCTAATGATAGAGTCGCTCGCATGCAGAAGTTGACTATAGTACCCTCCCAACTCTTCAGTGACTGCTAGTGAAACCACTGAAAGGCGCAAAGGGTAAAATGGTAATTGACTATAAATTTGGTCACTATCTGTCAACTTCCTTTGACTTTTTTTTGATGATACAAAAGTAGGTTCAACTGTATTTATCAACCAAATAGGAGGACTATATTGCGTGTTTTATTTTTAAATTAATTTAAGTGTTTTGTATAAATAAAGCGACGGAAAATTGGCTTGCTAATTAAAGTTGATAAAATATTTAGGGGTTAGTATTGAGAAATTTGCTTTGTACTATCTTTTGCACCATTCAAATGGTTAACGTCGTTTCACAAAATTATTTTTAATTTTTTTTTTCCATGCTAAGAGTGTGTTCACTGAAAATGTTTTGACGTCATAGTCAGATGTTTATCAAATTAAAAGTCATAGTCAAATGAAATTACTCCTTGTTAGGTTTTATCGGTATGAGATTGTATAATTAATTAAATAGAAATTATTTGATGATTAAAGCTGAAATTGCTAATATATGGAGTAGTATTTAACTTGTGAGTTTGAATCTTCTCTTCCTATATATATTTTATATATTATCCCATTTTATGTGAGTTATACAAACTGAAATAAGTACAGTGGCACAGTAGTATATAGTTGAATTTATAATTTATATGCTATGGTGTATTCATTTCAAATTAAAAGTGTTGAAGTGAAATGAGTTGAGTTGAACAAAATTAAACTACAATAATGAACTGGATTGAATATATATATATACTCCCTCCGTCCCGTAATTAGCTTTCAAAAACACCATATTTTTTGTCCCAAAATTAGCTTTCAAAACTCATAAAATCCCATAACTTTTCTATAATACCCCTC
>BSSO01002746.1:0-18348 GCA_030267885.1 Mesembryanthemum crystallinum
TACAACACCTGTATACTTGCGGGTAGATTTTAATCATCAAATACTCACAACCAAAGTCGATCATGGAGAAATCACCTTTGAGAGCGCACTTTTTCTATAATCGTTTGTGCAATTGCATATAGCCAATCCCTTAATCAAGCATTATTATTTTGATGCCTTCCTCCATGGACGACGAAGTCTTCCTTCTCAGCAGTTGTAAGAGTAATGGTTGGGCAGCACGGGTCATCTTCCTCTGGAGGAACATCATCCACCAAATTAGTGTCTTTCCCATATTGGATTTGAGTGAACCTTGTTGGTTCTCTCATTCTTAGCCCCTGACATGATTTCTGTAACACCTCAGACTTTCTAATAAACATGGGTAAATTTCATTGAGGTATATCGAGGTTTACCAAAAATACACCAAGGTGTGCTGACATTTCAGAATATACATTGAGCCATACTGTTTAAACTCAACTGTAACACATAATTTTAGCTACTAATTTGAGTAAATTATACACTGGGAACAATCAAAAACAATAGTATTCAGTAAAACAAAAACAAAGTGGCCCTTTAAATGTGCTCAGTCAGTTCTAATCAATAGCTTGTACCCTTCACGTACCCTGCTTTTACTACCATAAAGTTAGAAAAACAACTTTTGGGGACCTATTAACTTCTTAGGAATGATGTCTTTTCTAACTTGATGTATACTACTCCCTCCGTCCCTCTATAACTTTAGCAGTTTCTATTTTGGGTCGTCCTTCTATAACTTTGGCAGTTTTATTTTTAGACATACTTTACCAATAAATTGACCCTATTGCCCCCAAATATAAAATAACCAACCTCCTCACACTTGCAATCCAGGGACAATTTCGACTTTTCAACCCCTACCTTATTATGTGTGAAAAATAAAATGTTGAAGATATAGGGGGACGGAGGGAGTATATTTGTTCTGATCACTAAAATTGAGTTATTTACATTCAACTTTCAAAATAGTATACCTCAATGTATTTTGTGAAACGTCGGTATACCTAAGTGTATTTTCGCTAAACCACAGTATTCCTCAATGAAATTTTCCCAAAATAAATATATAAGCTATTTGTATAAAAACTCAGGCCGGGATTTCATCAGAGTTCCCCCTGAACTATGTACACTCAGCCATTCGGCTCATGATTAAACAACCTGTAAACCAATTTATACAAATATACGACATTATAACTCAAGCCTAATCAAGTTTGGCAGAGCCAAGGCATCCCAAAATATCACTTTGAAAGCGAAGCTACTTATCAATCTGTCTCCGACGTGTTACCACCGTTTTTCTACACAGAAATACAAGGCTAACTATAAACTTTATGTAGAGTTCGTTTATAACTTTTAAAGAACTATTAGTAACTATTATAGCCCAACTAAAGAAACTACCAAACTTCTATTTTAATACTAGGTGATCGGCCTCACTTTATCCCATTCATGTCTAACTGATTACCTAAAAAAATAAAACATTCACAAAATTAGCTGAAGCTAAGTAACCATTACTCTACAATGTAAAAACAGTTTTGAAATTAATGCGGAAAACGGGGATGAGAGGGCAATAGTAAAACCAATTGAAAACTCATTTTCATGCTATGGATACATTCAAGAACACAAGCCATACTTACCATAGTTAACCTTCTGATAATATCTTAGTAATCTCATTAAACATACAATTGAATCACATTTACTTAAGTTTGATACAAGGGAGTTAGGTTCCTAGGGCCGGCGCATCTGGGGGACGTTTAAACTCTTGACCACATGTGGGGGCTAAAACTAAAAACTGTTGACCACATTTGGGGGTCATGGCCACCATGTGGGAGGTCTCCCGAAACTCATAATTGTAGTAACCAAGACCTAGACTACCCACAGTGCCGTCTTTCACTTTAAGTGCTTAGAAGCTTACATATCATTTTCATATCTCGTATCTCATAATGTCATAACTCATAATATAATCATATGAAACACACAAAGCACAAGTGCACAACAATCATCTCTTTTCATATTACTTCATGAAAAATTTTGATTTTCTTCTCATGAAATTAATCCTTTTACAATAAACAACCTTTAGATCATTCTCAAACAAATACCTTACAAAAACACACATCTCACTTTTATACTTTTCTTTCAACCATTTGCGTTCTTCTTCTTTTATCTCAAAAACAAGTACTCCCTCCGACTCAAAATCTCCAAGGCAATTTCCATTTTTGTCTGACCCGGAATCTCCTAGGCATTTCTATTTTTGGACTATATTTTCCCTCAAACTTACAACATTACCCTTCTTCTATTATTACAAACATTTTGGAGTAACAAAGTTTACATTTAATTTAGGATAGATAAGTTGTTTTTTTTTTGTTCAATTAAATACCAACCACTAATATTATTAACCCAAAATGTGTGTAATTAGTTCTAAAATTAACCATACGCAGGGCCTAAACTAAGTAACCCAGCCCAATTAAACTAACCCAGCCTACACTAATGTAACCCCACCTACCCACACTAAACTAACCCAACCCATTAAACCCCCAACTCAGTAATCCACACCCCATATATATTCACCCTTTCCCCTAACCCTAACCCTTAATCCCTTCATCTCTCCCCTCAATCCATAAGCTTCCTCATAACCAGTTCATCTCTTTCTCTCTCTCCTCAACTCCGCTGTTCCTCTCTCTCTCTCTCCTCAACTCCGTTCCTCTCTATGTCTCTCTGATCAACGCTCTCCATCTCTCTATTTCACAAACTCTCTTCATCAATCATTCATCATAAACCCTATATCTGAAGAACCAAAACAACGAAAAAAAACATAGATCTGAGATCGCCCTTCTAAAAACCCTAGATCTGAAGCACCAAAACCACGAATTTGTAAATTTCAAAGCACAACATGAAGCTGGATGAATTGAAAATGGAGGGAAGATGAAGAAATTGGAGGAATTTTTGTAATTTTTTTTGGACTTCATGTTCGTACACTGTTGAAATTGATTGAATTTCTAATTTTTGAGTACTGTATCGGTTGTTTTGGATCTGTGGTGGAAAAATTATGAGAGAATTTCGAATTGAGGACAATTGATTTGATTCGCTTATGATATTTCATTTGAAAAACCTGTTTTTTTCTTTTCTTTTCTTTATTTTCATTATCAAATTACTGACTAATCTCATAATTAAATTAATTAATTATATGGAATAACATCCTTAAATATTGGTTATTAACACCTAATCATTCCTAATTGTAATTAAATCAAATCAGATTACTAAAGTCACATTTCTATTCAACATTCACAACAAAACAAAAGTAAGGGCATTTTGGACATTTCACAACTTTCTTAAATTTTGTTCCAAAATGTACTTGCCTAGGAGATATTGAGTCGGAGGGAGTACTTCATAACACTTTTAGCAAGTAATAACTTTTTTTTTCACACTATTTACTTGGTTTTAGACCCTTTTAATCACTAAAGTATGCCTTAAAACCAAGCTGTACAATCCATAGAATTATCTAAAGCATAACTTCTTAGTTTATAACCATTTTAAGAGTTGAAAACTTATTTTTAAATCATTAACAAGTTCTGGACAGCAACCAATTTTTTAATAAATTATTCTTTTTAAGCTTTCAAAATTATAAACCTTCACAAGAGCGCAAAGGCATGAAGCCACATGTGATACGAGTAGTAAAAGAGATTCAGTTGAGTCATTTTTGGCAAACAACAATCAATCTGGCATATACTTTTTATTAAACATATCTCATCCTTGTTCTTTTGATTGTTTACTCATATTCACCAATTAGAAATCATGTATAATAATCACTACTCAACACCATACGATTCCCATTCATCAATGCATACACAAAAATCAACCAACATATTATATGCTCAAATTCAAGTTTAAAGGGGGGCCATAGGTTGGTAGACGTAACGGTTACTCGATCGATTCTGACTCCAAATTAGCGATGCCCACTAGTTATACCTTCAATTTCTACAAAATAAAACGCAAACAATACTACAATTAGCTCTCTAATTAAACTGATTTCTAAATCAATGGTTAGGATTTAAAGATTACCTAAATATTTGATGAAAGGGCTACTATCTTGACACGTTGTTGTTGTTTCCGTTTGGTGGTAGAATAGAGAAGGGCAAGATGAGGGGGAGGTAGTGGTGTCGGGTGCTCATGGCTTGGGGGTGTTGTGCGTCGGGTGAGGGCGTGGTTGATGGTGGCATTGCTGGTTGGTGGTGGTGGCGGCAGGCGTCGGGTGGTGATGGTGTATGGTGGTCGTGGTTGATGAGGATGGTAGCGTAGAGTGGCTAGTGTGTTTCTAGGAATGAACCAGAGGAGCAGAATGAAAATTGAAAGAGAAAGTAGGAATGAGAGAGAGAGAGAGAGAGAGAGGGAGAGAGTGAGAGTCTGAGTATGATGAGAGAGAGAGGATGCTCTTTCCTCTTTATAAATTGGGTGGACCAATCAGTAATCTAATTAGTGTCCCCTTCTCTATTCCCCATTTTGACAAGTGTTCCTTTTGCTGTCAAAAATTGGTTTTAAACTTCATAAGATTCATCCCCCCTTTCTCTATGCATGAGCAACAATGCCATGGCAAGGCAAATACCTCTCTCCTCCACCTCATTTCCCACCCAATTCATGCCACTATTTGCCATTTTACCATTTTTACTCACAGTGGTGCCACTTCCTCTATACATTTCCATCATATTTTCTCTCTCCTAATTTTTTTTTATAAAAATATGTCAAATGGGGTGTCTATGTGTAGAGATGGAAAAAATATGACCATTGGTAAATTGATTATATATTTTTGATTTTTATTTATTTATTTATAACCATTTGAAAATAGCTAGTTAAATTGATCAAAATAAAACTGCCACATGGCACATTCCCATTGGCTTGAATCTTATGCCATCTTACGTGGTAAGTGGAGCATTCCATCCACTTTAACTTAAGATGGCATGATGTCATAAATGCCCACAATGGATGCCACCCCTTGCCATACTCTCTCTCTCCTCATGCCATAATTAAAATGGTATTGTTGCTAATGCTCTTAGGAAATCTCTAGAATTTCCATTTCCTTTTTTTTTTCACTTTCTTTCTTTTCTTTTACCCACCAAAATACCTCATCATCTTAATAACTCAAACTAATGGCAATTATTCTTACTGTAATAATAACCATTTTAATTTAATTATCATTCTAATATATCCTATAGGTGGGCATGCTATATTAACTCTTCCAACTATAAACTGATAACCAAAGTATCTACCTAAACAGTTAATTTAACACAGTTTGTTTATTAGTAATTTGTATAATTACTAAAATATTGATTTTTAATTTACTAGAAAATAGCATGTAAATGCTGGGCATTACAATTTCTTTGAATGAAATGCTCCCATTTTGAGGATCTGTACCATTAGGTCTCAAAGGAGTCTCAGCCACAAATGATTAGTATTCAAATGATTGTAACCTTAAATTTCATCTACAAAGCGAAGACTTTCGAAAGTGGTGGTGCGGTAAATGGTGTTCTAGTACAAGGAGTTAAAAAGCCTTCATAAAGTGTGCAGATGCAAAAGTGAGAAACTTACTGATATCTTAACTAGGGTGGTTTCCAACAGTAGCGGAGGATCGCCGGGATGCTAGATAAATGATTGATGAAGTAACAAATCTTTCCTGAGTTGGGATGGAGGAAGAGATTGTTGGGTTGTCCAACTCAATTGTGTTGTTTATTTAATTATCATTAACTAGTTTCGACCCTGTGTGATGCACCAATGTGTTATATAAATATGTTATTTTTTCCCATGAAAAAATCACTACAAGAAATTGGTATTTGGGCCACACATAAATTGGTCGCCAAGGCAGGGATTTCGTCGCCAAAGCATAAGGTGACGGAAAATTTTCGTCGCCCCCACCTCGTCGCGTAAGCTTTGTGGCACAAAGTTTGGGCCACGAAATTTGCAAAATCGTGGCCCAAGATTGGACCAGGGTCCACGGTTTTTTCACTGTGGCACAAACTTCGGGCGACGGAATCTGCACGATCGTGGCCCAAGATCTGACCATGGGCAACGGTTTTTTCTCCGTGGCACAAACTTTGGGCGACGAAATTTGCAAAAATCGTGGCCCAAGATCTGACCATGGGCAATGGTTTTTGTTTGCTGGCCCAAAGTTTGGGCGACGAATATGACAAACTTATTTATGGATGATTTGCATAAAGTGTCATACTGTAGAATTGGCCATGAATCAGAATTTCCCATGAAGCAGAATTCGAAAGCTGCAAGAAATTAGAAGCTACTTAAGCTTGCTCTCTTTTGACATCAAAGACATGTGATGCTGGACACAAATCTGTATTGACCACCCACACAAGACTATAGCTAACATTAAATTGAAGTCAAATAAGTTGTCCTGCTTAAGGCCAAGTAAAACAACATGGTCAGGTTGTAAACTTAGTAAATGTAACTATACAAACAAAATCAGTCCACACTATGGGCTTTGCTGTCATAGAATAATTTAATAATTTAATGGAACAAAATCAAATAAACAAAATCATGCTCAACCCCCAACCAGTAAACATCAAAATTCCAATGACAAGATAAATAAGGACCAAAAACTAACAGATCAAACCCTCAAACCACTACATATCATGACTCTAATGATGTTATTTATTCAAATCAGACCATCAACATTTGGAGTAAAATGGCAACCTCATCGAGTTAGATCAAACTCCAAAGCACCACAACTAACAGCTACCCTATAACCTAAGCATCAATTGTGCTAAACAAGCAGCAAAAATGGAACAAAATCAAGCTAAAAAAGATGGGTTTAAATAGGGTTTAAGTATCTCAAGCTAATACGCCAAAAAATAAACCAACTCATGTTTCAACTCACCGAATCACCGAGAAGAACAGCAGCCCTGCAGCCAAATCGTCAATCGAAGCCGGACGCCCACCGGACAGTAGTTGTACGGCCCCGAACAACAGTCGTCGAACCATTCGCAAACCCTAGGTCTGAAGTTGACAGAGAATGAAAGGGATGAGAAGGGTTTTCATTTTTTCTCAAGTTAGAATTGTGCGTATGTTTTAGGAGATAGGGGTTTTGTCGATTTCCCTTTTTTATTTTTGGATATTTTTTCACTTTTCCCACTTTTATTTTAGCCCCAAAATTTCATTTCCTTCCATGGTTTTTGGTTCCCCCCAATTAGTGTCTTTGGGCCAGGAAAAGTTAAAAGTCTTGGCCCTTACTAACATCTGGGCGGCAAAAGTTTAAGTTTGTGACCTTATTTCTGCTAATTTAGGATATGTGCCACAAATTCTATATTTTCGTGGCTCAAAGTGAACAATGGGCGACGAAAAAATTTGCGGCCCAATAGTACTTATGTGCCACGAAAATAAAAACTATCACCCCTTTCGTCGCCCATAGACCATTTTCTTGTAGTGAATGTTCTTCTAAGTTTTTGTAATTACTTTTGTGTCTCTTTTTTCATTCATAATTGTAGAGGGGAAATGAGAGGTTAAGGAGTTACATTTGAACAAATATAGAGTTAAATTTTGCTATTCAACTTGATGAATGCTAATAATAGTAATAGTAAGTATAATATATAAACTATATTATAAGGGAGTTTTGGAAATTTAGGCTGCCACGTGACGCTAATTCATCAACCACTAATATAAGGGCGAAATTGTCTTTATACTTTCAAAGATGAAAAAATAAAAAAAAAAGGAAAATAATTACTTAACCATATCCTCTAACAATCATTACCCACCATAAATGGTGCCCCTTTAAAAAATTATAAAAACTTGGAAATAACTAAAACCTCAAAAGTCATCTGTTGCTGTGAAGTGAAGCCCAACAGGCAAGCGATAAATTGGAACTGAAAATCCAACGAGTTATTTGCACGCCGCTTGGACTACAGCCATCGTCTCCGACGAGCAAAACATAAAGCACACAAGCACAACCATCGTTTCCGACGAGTGGCGAACATGCCTCGATTCATTGCCCTAGTTAAGGGGAATTTAGAAGAATCCATGAAGGAGAGCATCGTTGTTCACGGCCGGCCACTTACAGTTCGTGCTCGAAAAAATTGTGGGCTGCCAGCGACAGTAGGGGATAAGAGAGAACGATGCCAGCGACCGGTATAGCCATCTTTGCCATCGATGGAGTTGGTAAGCCACTTTCAGTTCAATCCAAGAGTAATTAACTCCAATTGAATTCCGAAATTAATATCCTAATTTATGCTCATAAGTCATAACCCAACTCAATTCAGAAGCAACTAAAACGTACATAATTGTACTGTATTTACAAGCTCTTCAAATCCAATAATCATATCATTGAAACTAACAACTAAATTCAGGCATGATAAACATATAATTGCTAGACCCCCTACTTAATTTGATACTTATGATTTCAGTTAGATATACTAAGGGTCACTCATATAGTAATATGTGCATATCAATATATAGTGCGTTTTGTGTAGTGTATGTGGCATTGCCTTTCACCCTAAAGGTATTACTCCCTCTTCAAAAAAGTAGTCTTTGTTGTTTTCGATAAAAGTTTGGCTACTGATTTTTAATTTTTTAATTACAGGGCTGAGTTTTTAGGGGTTCAATTTGGGTTCCCTTAATTTCTGCTGCCTGTTGAAGTTGAAGCCTCTATTTGAAGGTGATTTTTTCAATGTACTATTCCTCTTTCTAATCAAATTTGTATTAGTGGGAAGTTGTTGTAGTTTCTGATATGGAAATTGTTTGTATTTGTTAAAGTAAAGAAAAACTCAGAAAGTAAGAAACAGATGAAATAAAAATCAATGAAATCTCAAGTCTCAATTGATCACTAAATCAAATCATAATTCATTCAAAATTTAGTCTGAACGAGTCTAATGTTATTAACTTTTGTTCAGTAATTGAGGAAATATGGGTAGGAAGAGATCAATGTTAAGACATTGGATTAAATCCTTAGTGAACGGGCCTATAATCACCTTCAATGGCTCCATCAAATCTACCATTGTGTTCCCTCAACTGTTTCTCATCATGTTTACTTTGTTGACTGTGGCTTTGAAGTTATGATTATGTCGTTGTTAATTTGATATTTTGGGAAGTTTTTGTTGGTGTTGTGATGTTTTTAGTCGGTACTCGGTAGAAATTGAATGTTTTGTGGTGGGTTAAACAGTTAATATTCCTATTTCCCTTCCCATGTATATACCAACTTCCGCTCTTAAGTCCCCTTTTTGTATAAAACAACCATGCCGACAAGTTAAGCTTTTTCATTTCAAAACTAACTGAATTTTAGAATCATGATGTTTTAGAATTGTTTTTTGTTTGATCTAATTGGTCATTCAATGAGTGATAGCCTATTACGATCATTCCAATTCCTTTTACATCCGTTTTGAGCAGTGTAGGGGGTTAGATGGACATTGGCATACTCATTAGTGAAGAAAGACATGACCTTAAAAAACAGAAACTGTTTGCCCGCAACAATGCCCTTGAAATAAGATATCTACTTGACAAAAGGAAGTGACAAGGTAACCAATATAACTACACTATGACATCTATAAAGCCCATACAAATAATGCAAAAGAGTATAATGGAAAAGATTACATTGCAGGGAAAAATAGGGCCATCCAATAGTGAGCGGACCATTGGAGATTCGGATGAGCGAACTACAAATGATGACAAAACGCTGAAAAGGAAACGAGACAACGGGTATGACTCATGCAAACTTCAAGTCTTTACATTTATTAGTTACAAATCAAAGCTTAATTTAACACTAATCCCAACTTTCGAAACTGCAGGACAACCTAACATATTGACAACAAGACAAAAAAGGAACAAAAGGACGAAGCTACTTTATAGACTTAATAAACATTTCTTTATGCATAGCAAATAGATGACCACTACAAAAAAACATACATTGTGGAGATTAACCCATGTATCGCATTGAAATTAAGGTGAAAGGTAAGTTGCTCAATTTTGTACTCCCATTTTGACTAATTAATGATTGATATAGGACATGGTTCTTCAACTTATTGAATGATGCCCTGATACTTTGTCCCAATTCTCTATGTAGGACAAATTCAAGGTGCTACTATCCACTTGATAAATCTGATATGGGATGTCTGAATTTCTATCCAATACACATCCATTTATCCTTCAACTACTAACTTAGTTGTGATATGAACTTGGATTTTAGGAGCAAACTGTTCGATATATGTATGACTTAATTTTTGGGTGTACAATTATTTGATATATGTATATTGGTTTTCACACTACTTCAAAATTACACACTTCAGCAAACTCAAACAACTTAAAATAACAAAAAAGGATTTCCAGAAACAAACTAGAAAGGCATAGACGGGAAGAGCCAATGAACAACAATATACCCATTAAAGATTAACCCGTGCATCGCATAGACAGAACTACTACTTAATTTTGATGATGCGGCACCATGTCGGCAATATTAGTGGTTGACATGTGGCGAGTTGGGAGAAATGTATGTTATGTTTTGATATATTTATATAGATTTAAGCAAAAAAGAAACGGGAGGAAAAAAAATTGCAAAATAAGTTATAATAGATGTGTTTCTTTGAGTAGCTTTCAACGGAAATCAGACTTCCTCTTTTATGCGTGAATAACACCATATGGAGTTAGGATTATTATTTGCATGAAAAAGTCAGTGAGCAGCGGCAATTACAAAGTCGCAAGGTTTCCCAGAGAGTGGAATGTAGAATAGCTGATATTGTTGGTTTCGAGGAGAAGATCAATAGGTTTTCTCAAATCATGTATTTTTAGGGTTTCGTTTCTACGGGTATTTGAAGTAAATTCGATCAGGTAAATATCAATTTGTACCTATTGTTAGAAATTTGTAATTTAACCATTGTTAATTGTTGAGATGTGTTTCAAGTCCAGTTTCTTAAAACGGTTAGCTTGAAATAGTAATCACTGTTTTGATATTAGTGGATTGGTTGTTGGTATTGACCCCATGGTTTATAATTGAATGAGGTCTTCCATGTTAAATATGGTGTTGGTTATTTGTGTTGTTAATTCTCACTGTTATTATTAGCTTGTTTGATTCACCTTTTTATACTTTTTAAAGCTAAGTTAATATTTTGATACAGTAATTTATATTGATGTATAGAATTATATATATTTAACTAGTTCTAAAACCCCGTGCGATGCACGGTTTACAATTAGGTGCTAATTCTAATAATATGGGTGTAGATTGAAAAGTTTTTCAAGTAAAAACTTGTATGTTATTATTGAAGTTCAAATGTTTTCAAGCAAAACTTTGTATACGGTCATCAATTTTCTATAAGTATTCGATAATTGCAAACACATGATTTTTGTTTGGGATGACCCCTTCAATTCAAATAATTCAAGTTAATGATGCAAATAGTTTGTACTTAGGCATGACCTTCATAATCAATAGCACACTATAGTTATGTTTCATTGCCCTTGAGTTGAGACTATACCTCAATATCTAGTACCTCAAAATATACATATTGTGTGAATCATACAATTTTCAATATATCTAAACCACTAAATATAAGCTTACTTTGGAATTGGACAACATTTTAAGCATTAAAAAGTACACAAATTTGGAATTCATACCTTTACAGATATAGCTCTTGGCTAATGACATTGTCAACTTTGTTTTTAAGCACACTGCAATTTAACCCCTGCTTATTGTGCAACCATTCTCATAATCACATTAAAATTACTCCATATTTATAATCCTAAAAACTCCAACAAAAAAATTATAATTACAGTGTTGGGGGGTTGGGGTGGGGGTTGGGGTGGGGTGGGGGTTCTTGGAGTTTAGGGGGTGGTTTCTTGGAGTTTTTAGTTGAAACTTGAAATAGAGAATTTAAAGAATCGATTGGAGGAAAATTTCAGATTAAATGCTACATCAATGATAATATAACTGATCATATCTAAATTGTTTTTATAAGTTACACATATTTTTATCCCTTGCATCATTCTCCCTTCCTTGCCCATTAAACTTTGGCTTCTCACCTTCCCCTTTAACTGATGGTGGAGTTATTTCTTTTCTTATGTTTACTCTCCTTTTTTATGTTTTTTTTTTTAAATATAATTAAATAGTTGTAGATCACATATCAGCAATGACCACATGGCATATATTGATTTAAATAGGTGACATGTCAGCTGACACATGGCAACTTNCACATATCAGCAATGACCACATGGCATATATTGATTTAAATAGGTGACATGTCAGCTGACACATGGCAACTTGATATGAGTTTGTTGTCTTTTAAACTGATTATATAGATTTTGTATCTGAGTTAGTGTTGCATATAACTATTGTCCATAAAGTACGCATGATTTTTAAGGAAAGGGACGGTATTTCTTGAGAAAATGGATGACTTTCTTGCAAAAAACATAGGTGATTTTTCTTCATAAAAATGGTTGCTTTTCTTGTTGCATACCATGCATCACATGTAATGCAAATTATTGCAAAAAGTGGTACATATTATAATCAGATTATTTTGTTGTGAGCATTTAGTTAGAAAATGTGAAAAATGGGAGTGGGGGAGAGGCGAGGCGCTAATGACCGCAAACTAAATGCAGCAACTACCCTACAAACCTCTCTCAAGGGACATGTTATCAACGTTGGATTGTCACACAAAGGGCCAAGTGTTTCTTTTTTTCGGGGCAACACCCTTCAAGAGGAAAACACCGTTAAAACACCCCTCAAACATGTCGTCTCAACTGGATCTCCCAGCATGTTTAGGGTTAAAGGCCGTCATGGCACTTGACATAAGTAACATGTGTGACCATCCAACCCCTCCACTCCCCCATGTTGGCAATCACTTTCTCTCCCCTTCCTTATGAGTCCCATTTTTCCTCTTTCACCTTCCGATGTGGGACGCTGCTATGCTGTCATTTGCTTAATTTTTTTGTAAGCCAAAATTATTAACTGCAAATGACTAATACATTGGGGATGTAGCTCAAATGGTAGAGCGCTCGCTTTGCATGCGAGAGGTACAGGGTTCGATCCCCTGCATCTCCATTTTTCTTTCTTTTTTATTTTTTATATTTTTTTCCTATTTTCTTCCTCTCCTTTCTCTTTTTGTCCTTCCAACACTAACGGATAAGCAAATTCCCGCCATAGCTAGGGTTTACCATTTTCATCAACTGAGCAAACGAAGACAGAAATGGCAGCAATTCCTATGTTCAATCTCGCCCCAAATCTCACTGTGTCAAGGTTATGCTTAGGTATTGCTCTTATTTCAATCAATTTGCTATACTTTATTACTTGATATCGTCAATCAATGAATTTAATCAGCACTTTTTCTTTTCTTTTTTTTTTTTTTTTTTTGGGTTTTAGGAACCATGACTTTCGGCGAGCAGAATTCGCTGCTAGAATCCTTTACCCTTCTTGATAAAGCATTTGATTCTGGCATCAACTTCTTCGATTCTGCTGAAATGTAAATTCTTTTTCTGATTTAAGTTGCTTTTATGCCCCATTTGATAGTTTTCTTAGCTGGGATTTTGGTTTCTTTACCATCATTCTCACTGTGACTGGTTTGAATTTGGTGGGCTTGTGGAAGGTATCCGGTGCCTCAGCGAGCGGAGACCCAGGGGAGAAGTGAGGAATACTTGGGTTGTTGGATTAGAGACCGGAAAATTCCTCGAGATCGAGTCGTGTTGGCTACTAAGGTTACTAGAACTGATTTAGCATTCATTATTCACTGCTTCATTACTTTTAGTAAAGTTTTTGAATTTGTGGATTGTTTGATAGTAACTTACAATGATCTCTACTCCTATGATAACAGGGAATTTAGGATTATATATATAGGTCCCCTTTCTGAAATTGTGTGGGTTAATACAATGAGAGGATTGGTAGAGAATTTTGGGAAAGTGGATCATGGGACTGTGATTACAGCTATGTGTTGTTTCGAGGTAACAAAACTGTGGGTCTTTGTACTTCAAAGTTAGCATTGAGGATGTTAACAATTTCTAAATAAAAAGTACTAGCCTGTAACTCCCGTTTGCAGTTTGTAATGGAATTATGTCCCAGTCGGGATATCATCAATCTACGAAGCTAATTACATAGCGTCATATGTAGGTTTCACTACTTAGTACTCACTAGTCTCCGAGAACACCCCAATAAGTATACAACACACTAATGCACCCAGTTTTTAATCCCTTGAACACAACATGCTACCAAACTTATCACAGCTTGGCATATGGTTGTTTTACTAATTTCCCCCACACCCCAATAAGTATACACACACATTATGGCCTTCCAGTCACCAATCACCTTATAATAGTATCTCTTTGTGATTCACTACGGCATGCTCTTATATTTTACTCAATTAACTGGCTAAGCAGAGTATAAAAAAAGAGAGATGTATGATGTATTATGCAACTCAAATCCCATTCCTATCTTCTTGGCAGTAACTGTATTTGTTGGTTAAGTGGAACAAATGAGATAGAGGTTGTCCAGGTCATGATCATTAATTTGCCATCCTTTCGATCGGACTTAGTTACTTGCTTCTACAGGTGGCTGGTCCTTCTGGACAGATGACTTGGATACGAGGCGGGCCAGAGTGTTTGGACGCTAGGAATATTGCTGAAGCTATAGATGGCAGGTTGGTTCCTGTGTATGCACAATTTCCCTTTTTTTTCCTTTCCCCTAGTGGGTGGTAGAACAAAACAAGTCATAAACTCTTATAGGCCAGATGTGATTGATATTGATGGTCATAAACTCATATCTTTGATCTATCAATCTCTTGTGGAATTGTACATTTTTCCTTTCCTCTTTCATTGTCTTTGTTATCTGCTCTTACAGATGTTTTCATTGATAATGCAGTTTATTGCGCCTGCAAACTGATTACATTGACCTGTATCAGATTCATTGGCCTGATCGGTTTGTACGTTGGTCCTCTTTATTCACACAAATTCAACAGTGATCTTATGCATTGTTGGAAATGTAACTACTATCTCTAATAACTAATCATTGTAATATGTGGTGGTTTACCTTTTCCTGTTTAATGTAAAGGTATGTTCCCATGTTTGGAGAAACTGAGTATGATTCAACAAAACAGTACTGTTCTACCCCTATAGAGGAGCAGCTTGATGTTCTCGGTAGAGCTGTTGATGCTGGTAAGGTAAATGGTGTAGGCTAAGCTCTTTGTTAAACAATTAGCAAGGTGGCACGCATAGCTTCAAAGTTCTACTAAGTAAATGATAGTTCTTTTTTTTTAGGTCAGATATATTGGACTTAGTAATGAGACACCATATGGCGTGATGAAGTTTTCACAAGTTGCTAATCGGGTTGATGGCCATCCAAAGATAGTTTCATTGCAGGTTGCTCCCATAAGCCCCTGTCGGCTTAGTACTGTTGTTGTCTCAATTGATTTTGTTTTTCAGTTACGTGGTTTACTCAGTTCTTATTTGACATATTTATTTAGAATGAAAGGACATAAAAGAGTGTATTTGTTAATTTTCTTTCATTCTATTCAGCTGTAAAACTATGTATATATATGTGTTTGTGTACACTTACAGACTGAATGTTGTTCTGGTAGAACGCATACAGCTTGCTGTGCCGCACATTTGATTCTGCATTGGCTGAGTGCTGTCATCATGAGAGGTATATAACGCTGATACATTGCTGCCTACATTGGCCTACATATGAATTACTCTCTCTGTTCCATATTTGTTATTCCAATTTCCATAACGAGGATGCCTCTAAATGATGTCTACATTTCCCATCGTGGCTAACTTTTGGTGTAAAACGACCAAACTACCCAACCTTAAACTCTGTGCCAAACTTTGTTACCTACCCACTTGACACTAATCTAAGGCAATTGTTGTCCAACTTTTTAACTCTTAAACTCCGTGCCAAAAGCAATTGGAAAGATGATGATTGCCTATTGGACGGATGGAGTAGATTTAGATTACTGTAGGATGATTGATGAAGAAGTCCTTGCTATCCCTCCATCTGAAAATTGTCTCAATTCTACTGATGAGTATGAGGTAATCTTTAAGGCATAAACCCTGTAGGAAATATTGCAACTGTATGAGATTAAGAGGTTAAGACATACTTTACTATTTGTTGATTATCTATTTTTCCGAGAGAAGTTGAAATGAAGTTCTTGAGTGTGCCGTTCACTTGAGCAAGTGCTGCTTGTCCACTCTTTTTTTATTCCTAAATGTATTCTGAATTCAAATTCTATTTTGTTATCACATGGGAGATTAGCATCATATGATCATTGCTACATGTCTGTTCCATTTTTTGCAGCATCTTCTTGTTAGCATATAGTCCTTTGGCCATGGGCATACTGTCCGGGAAATACTTTGCAGGTGATAGAGGTCCTGCAGATGCTCGGATGAATCTTTTCAGAGGTTGCATCTTCTTCTTCACACAACTTCATGCAAATTTGGTTTTTCATTCTCCCTATATTGACTATTTGCTAATTTCTCCAAGCAGGAAGATATTCAGAAGGGGAATCCAGATACAATCTGTCCAGGGCTTCTATCAAAGCAGCTACGAAGGTACGATTTCTTTGTCAGATTATGAAGGACTTTGCAAGTCCTGTTAATGAGTTGTTGATGCTCTTTATCAATCAGCACTGTTCATGCAAGATGCAAAAATTTCTAGCTTGGTATCATGATTGTGGCAATTTCAATTGCTACTTGTTTTTTTTTTTTTTTTTGGGCTAAAATTGCTACATGTTCACTTGCTACTATTGATGCAACTATTGACGAGTTAGATACATCATTGCTGAGAGGAAAATATTGCATATTCTAGATTTTAGAATCTTTCCCACACCCCTCACAATCTAATTTCCTTTTTTCTTGTGTTTATGGCGGTGGGGGGTGTGGGTGGGGGTGCGGCTCAGCTGTTGTGTTGCTGGAAAAAAAGATTTCACTGTTAGGTAGCTCTGCAGAAACTGTACCCAAATTAACTCCTAAACTCTTCCAAATGTTTCAATTGTGCTTCAGGGATACCTTCAGATTGCAGAAAAGTATGGGCTTCAGCCGGTTTCTCTCGCAATTGGTATGCCTTATCTCCCAATTCCACTCTCCTTTCATCCCTCCTCATTTCTCAGTGGGATTGGATGACTGCATGTGTTGTGCTAAGTATAAACTATATACATAATCTGCATTGCGCTGCAGCATCCCTGTGGGTAAACAGTTACTCCCTCACTACTTAGATCCATTATTGAAGGGTATCTAATTTGGCAAACTATTCCCTGCACTTTCTCAAGCAGCAGGTTGTGACCAGAGGGATAAACTATTCAAGGAAGCGTAGTTCCATGATGGATTTTTTGGACTTGTGCTTTTAAATAATTCCAGAGATTGACAAGTTTGAATTCTTCTTGAGTTAGCAGTGGGATTTTGAGATAGATGGATGGAGTTCATATTCTCTGCTATAGTTATTGCTGTCTTGGCTCTTAGGAATTAGCATGTCGTCTCTGTGGAATTATGATTGATGCATCTAATTGATTGTTTGTGCCTAAAAATCCTCATAAAAAATGTTATAGTTATTCCTAGCATCCAGTTCCTCCCAAATTTGTGAACAAGTGCAGGAAAGGGCATCAAACAGATCAAAAAATACATTCATACCAATTGCGTACACCAGTTTCTTCAATTGAACAGTGTACAAAAAGAATAGGAATGTTGATTGTTTTCCAACACGCGTTGTAAAGCTTATTGTCATCAGTCTTCCTTCCCAAGCTCTGGTAATCCACAGTAGTATATACATATCTCTGCCCCCAGCTCCCTCAAATCTCCTGCTCACACTATACTCCCCTCTGCACCTTGTTTAATGGCTCCGGTCCTCCGGATTGACTGTTCATGAAACAACTCTGCAATCATTTACATAGCCTTTTGGTTTTGTTTCTTGGTTGAGAGGTGGATGACGGTGGTGAAGGGGAGAGTTCTTTACGATTATGATGTAAAAGAGATCTTCAGAGGGAGAACATTGGTCAGTGCCTCTGGTGGCACGGGAGGGTCAATAGGTGGCTGTGGGAGGAAGAGTAACAAGGTTGAGCTGCTGGTGTGTAGAGACAAATGCCATGAATCATGCTGAATTGACCTGCTTTGTAGCTCAGGATATCAAGGACAGATAAAAAGGAGACACTCACATAAAGGAAGATAAAGGGAATTGTCTGCATAAACTTGTAGATAGGAAAATTTAATATTAAGTTCGTTACTGTATAAACCCCCTCAGAGTCGTGTCACATAATTTGATAATTTCGAGAGATACCAAGAGAAAGATGATATAGATATACATTGTGCTTCTGCTTCTTACTCTTCATGTGTTTATTGTCAGTGCTATTAGTATATTACTATGAATTATGTAGTGTTTACAGTTGGTAAGTAGCCGCACATATTGTTTAT
>BSSO01002747.1:0-18338 GCA_030267885.1 Mesembryanthemum crystallinum
TAAGTAATAAAATAATATATGGATTACTATAAGAATTTTGACACTCTCAAATGAAAATGAGACAGGAGCAAGCGGTAAAAACACTTTCTACTCCACATGTTCAATAAAATGTCTAAAAAAATCCCTACAAAACGTGGGATCTACTTCTAATGCACATGTCAACCTCTTCAATTAATTTCCTTCTCTCGTAATTTTAACCAACTCGAAAAATTATAATATCTAACTACGTAGTTAGGCAAGCAATTTCACCCATTGTGATTATGTATTTCTTTTAAACCTAAGATCTCAACAATATAATACTCCTTCCGTCCCCAACTTCTTTTGACAAATCACTATTCAGGAGGGATTTAAGGATTGTAAATTTTGCCTCTTTTGTCCTTATTGAGATACATTAAAATAATATATAGTGGGGTGTGAGAGAAGATAAAAATTTGAAGAGAGAGAGTGATTGGAGAGAGAGAGTATAATTTTAAATTGGATTGAAGAGATAGTGGAAGGGTGAATAAGGAATGATATGAGAAAAATATTGGTTTGTTAAGGTAAGGGATTTGATTGTGCATGGTTTGTTAAGTTAAGTGAGGGACGGAAGGAGTACTTGTCATAAAATTGTACTTTTTTCATATTAATCAAATGGTTTTAGTTTGATTGGTGGCAAACTATTCTTCCCAGGAAAAGGTATTTAAATGTGTTTAATCATTCATATGATAATTTTTAAGTATAGCCTTAACCTGCAAGGCTTGATTATTTCTACACAAATTAAAGACCAAAATATTAATATTCCTTGATCGATCACATCAACACATGTGTTTTCACCCACTAATAATTCAACTATTTAATGAGACTTTTCTTAACTCCATACAAACTTCATCATCTCTCCATATCCAAAATCATCAATCATACTTCAAATTAGCTGATGAATGCTGCCATGGAAAAGAAACAAGAGGACCTTCAATTCTTAGGCACTTTTGGCATCTTCAAGGAATCATTCAACCTCATCTTTAGATGGCGCAAACTCTTTGTTAAGATCACCTTAGCCTTGCTTCTTCCTCTCTCTTGCCTTTCCCTAGCCTACTATGGAATTTCCACCTTCCTCTCTGGTAAGATGGTCATCGATAACACATTGTCGACCATAAACAACATCCAACAGATCGATTATACCAATTTTTCCGATTCAATCTCTCCAAAATGGACTGTTTATTGGCTTTTGGTCAACGCGGCCTATTTAGTCCTCTCTCTCATTCTTTCTCTCTTTTCCATCTCCGCCGTTGTCTGCACCGTCGCCTATGCCTACACAGACAGAGAACCCACCTTCAAGGGAGTCGTAAGAGTGGTACCCAAGGTTTGGAAACAACTTGTGATCACTTTTCTATGCGAATTCGGTGTAATATTTGCATACACTTTCGTTTTCGTTGTTGTCACACTTCTACTTGCTGGGATCATGGTAGCATGTATCTCCTATAAATCAGATGGTGGGCGAGTAGGATTAGCCATTTTGTTAATGATATGTGCAGTTTTGTACTTAGTGGGGTTAATCTATCTAAGCATTGTTTGGCAATTGGCTAATGTTGTTTCTGTGATGGAGAAGATTTGTGGGATACATGCTATGTCAAAGAGCAAGGCATTGATGAAGGGTAAGATGGGAGCCTCAATTGGTGTTTACTTCTTGTTGGCCCTTTGCTCATTGCCAAATTATTTGTTGATCAAGCAATTACAAGGGCTTGATTGGAAGAGTATTTGTTGTGGGATTCTTGTTTTGGTGTTGTTGACTTTTGTTTACCTCATAAACCTTGTTGTCCAAACAGTCCTCTACTTTGTATGCAAGTCGTATCATCATGAGATTGTTGACAAGTCGTCATTGGCTAATCATCTTGAGGCTCATCTTGGGGAGTATTTTCCTTTGGACACTAATGATTCACAACAACAATACCACCATGTGTAGCTTGAAAGAACTATGTAACAACTCTTATTATTGCTTGTACTAGTATTTGTTTGTATCTTTTGATTGCTTGTGGATTTGTGGAAAGGAATACTCTCGTTCTTTGTTTAGATTTGACTGTCTTATATAAAAAGTCATACAAACTTTGATTATTAATTATGTAAAATATACATTACGTATGAATGTGTATGAATCAAAATATTTGTCATTGTTTTGTAATTTTATCTACTCTATCAAATACTAGTATACTACCTCCTAGTACTTACAGCTTTTTTAATTTTTTTTTCCCTTTTCCTTTTATTCTTATTTGAATCAAAATTGGTAGAAGTAAAAGGCTCAATTGAATATCAATGTACTTAATTGAATGTGTTGAACTGAATAAATGAAGTAACATATAGGGGTACAATAGTACTATATTTCAATTAATTTGATCTAGTGATGACCTTATGCTGTTGTGTTGCCTGCAATGCATATATATCTTTCTTATTGCATGTTGCTTGTATATGAGTGGGTTGGCCCACATTGATAAAGACAGTGGTCTTGAGCTTGTTTATAGTCAAATGAGTTACTCCATCTATTGCCAATTGATATTAGATTAGAACCTCACTTGGATGTGTTCGTTCGTTGAGATTGGTGTGTTCACCCAACATTGCAATGAATAATGACTATACCCATACTTTGCATAATCAATGGTGAAAGATTGTTCAACTTTTTACTTTTCATATGAAATAAATAAATAATCAAGGCAATCAATTCTGATTTTCTGAATAGAGATAGTACAATGTCTACAACAACTGAAACGAATGACCTTTGAAGATTCACTTCACCAATACTACTTAGTATAACAACATTACATGCAAAAACAAAAACCACAAAGACATGGAAATCTAAAAATATTACAAAAGAAAAAAAAAACAAAATTGACATACGACATTACTCAAATAGCTGAAGACACTTAGGCTTTATTCAATTCAATATAATAAAGTTGAATTCAACTGAACTAAATGAAATATAGGCTTACTCCATGCTATCATAGACGCTACACATTGAGGAGGGGCTCTTGTTGTGAATCATTAACCTTCCCAAGATCAGCCTCAAAATGATAAGCCAAGTATGATTCGTCAATGATCTCATGGTGATATGACTTACATACAAAGTAAAGTACTGTTTGGACAACAATGTTTAGGAGGTAAACAAAGGTCATAAACACCAAGTAAAGAATTCCCCAACAAATACTCTTCCAATCAAGCCCCTCTAATTGCTTGACCAAGAAAAAGTTTGGCAATGACCAAAGACCCAATAAGAAGAAGACACCAATTGAGGCACCCATCTTTCCCTTTGTCAATGTTTTGCTCTTAGTCATAGCTTGCATCCCACAAATCTTCTCCATCACAGAAACAACATTAGCCAATTGCCAAATAATGCTTAGATGGAAGAGCCCAATTAAGAACAAAATTGCATATATGATAACCAAAATGGCTACCCCTACTTGCCCACCTTGTAATCCATAGGAGTTGCATGCTATTGTGATGCCAACAGCAAGTATAAGTGTAACAAAGACAATAACAAAAGTGTACACAAATATGATGCAAGATTTGCATAGAGAAGTGATCAAAACGCGTTTCCACACTTTGGGTATCACACTTATGGCCTTTTTGAAGGTGGGTTCCTTGTCTGTGTAGAAACAAGCGACTGTGTAGACAATGGCAGAGATGGAAAAGAGAGAGAAAATGAGAGAGAAAGCTAAATAGACTATATTGATCAGAAGCCAATAAACTGTCCATTCTGAAGAGATTGCATCGGAAACATTGGGGTAAGTTAACGAATTGATGATCGTTTTTGTGTGATCTAAGATCGGTGTGTTGTTGTTGTTGTCAATCATCTTACCAGAGATGAACATGGAAATCCCATAGTAGGCTAGGGAAAGGAAAGAGAGAGGGAAAATGAAGGCAAGAGCTATCTTCATAAAGATTTTGTGCCATTTGAAGATGAGCTTGAATGATTCCTTGAAGATGCCAAATGCACCCAAGGATGATGGAGGAAGGTCTTGTTGTTCCATTTCCATGTCCTTAATTATTATTACTAATTTGAAGTATAATGGTTAAGTTTTGGAGATGGAGAGAGAGGATGAAAATGCTTAGAGTTCATAAATCTCTTTAAATAGTTGAATTATTAGGGGAGGAAGCTAAGACTCAAGTGTAGATAAGATTTGTCAAAAGAAAACATTAAATTTAATTTGGCCTTTGTGAAGTACTCTATTATTCAAAGTTTCAAACCTTGCATGCTTGGCTACAAAATATTTTCCACAAAATAATATTATGAAGCTTTAAAACTTTTAAAATACCTTTTTTTTCTGGAAAAATATTTTGACACTAGTCATATCATATCAAAAATGGTTGTTTTATTATAAAATAAAAATATTTGTTAGTACTCACAAGTTGTAAGATTTATTATACTGTGAGATGTTTACTTGACAAAAGTTGTTGGAATTAGAACCTTTAAGAAACTTATAGTTTTCACAAGATAGGTGAAATTGCTTACCTGGTATTGTATGTCAATTTTGATTGAATCATGCTAAATTGAATTGAACTGAATGTAAAATAATAACGTTGAAATGAGCTTAATCTAACTTGTTTAGTAGATTTTTATTTTTGTTTTTTATTTTTTTCTGTTTTTGACTTCCTTCAAAATTTTCTACTTGTCAATTAAAATGTTTTAGACACATATTAAAAATATTTATGCTATTAAATTAAAATTGCAACTATCCAAATCTAATCAAAGGACCACCAGTGTCCAGAAGCCTTCACCTTCTCATTTCAACTTGTGTTTCCTAATCTTTGCTATTAGGTTGCAACTTGTTCTTTAGTTTTAGGTAAGAGCAGCCAAGACAAAAAAAAAAATTTAAAAAAATAAAAATATCTTACAAAAATTAAATTTAATATAATACTAATCTTTTTCATTATTGGTCAATTCAGTCCACTTACTCGTTTTCATATTTGAGGGACTGAGCCATCTAATTTGATGGAATTAGTTGGCTCAGTCAATTCTATGAAATTCAATTGTTATCAGTACTCCATCTTATAAAAGTCATATACATTAAATGCATATATATACACTTTCATTAATGTGACTAAAATAGTTTTTCCTTTTCTTTTTTATTTCTTGAATTACCATATCCAAAAATAACCCTAATGTATCTTCTAGACTACTATCATCTCTCACAGCGCGGGAAGTTAGTAGGGTAATATCCAACTAGGCCGAGTTATAGGTGGTTACCCCCTCCCCTACTTTTGTTTAGCTAAGACTACTATCATCTCTAATTCTCCATGTCCTTCACTTGTTTGCTAATTTTCTCTCCTCTGCCATGGTTTTGCTCTCTTTATGTGAGTCTCTTGACCTCCACCATGATTTCCTCCACCTTCTACTTCAATTACCCACCCGCCTCAAATTATACCTCTCTTTCATAGCCGTGAATGAAAAATATTAAACTCTAAGTGAGCAAATACATGATGCATGCTAGCACCAAGTGAGGTAGAGGTGGAAAAGACACA
The DNA here is from genome assembly GCA_030267885.1 of Mesembryanthemum crystallinum. Classification (NCBI taxonomy): domain Eukaryota; kingdom Viridiplantae; phylum Streptophyta; class Magnoliopsida; order Caryophyllales; family Aizoaceae; genus Mesembryanthemum; species Mesembryanthemum crystallinum. The sequence continues at coordinate 5,488 of BSSO01002747.1, forward strand.
AGGGAGTAGTGATATGAGAAAGATGTAATCGATTACACAAGTTAATATAGTCAACGATTGTTATCGTATGACCAATGTAATCATCATTATATGATTAGAAGTAATGATATTTACGACAAACATATATTAACTACGTATTCAATGAGTAATCATGATTCATGAGTAATGCCTTCAACAAAAATTAAAAAATAAAAATTGAGTTTTTTTTTCCCTGAAAAATATCTTTCCAATGGAGCTTGTAAGGTTTGAATCATTCCTCACAATGCAAAGACCAATTAAACATAATATAAGTCTTCAACTAATACAAATCCACATTTGACTTTTCCAAACTGATCTGATAAGAACTACTAGTAACAAGTATTTAGTGAGATCACTCAACTCCAAAACAAAAACATTATTGTGTATCCTCAATCCATATCCAAAAACCATACATTATCATACTCCAAATTAATTACATAGTACTAGCTAGTGATTAAGGCCATGGATAGGGAACAAGAAGACCTTCAATCCTTAGGTGCCTTTGGCATCTTCAAGGAATCATTCAAGCTCATCTCTACTAATTGGCGCAAAATCTTTATGAACATCACCCTTGCCTTGGTTCTCCCTCACTCTTGCAATGTCCTAATCCACTTCGAAATTTCGACGTTCCTCAATCACAAGATCCTCAATAACTACGCATCCATCTTAAGTAATAATGCTACCCAAGTGAGTTCGCAAACTTCTTCAAATAATGTTATTTCCAACTCAATCTCTTCAGAATGGACCGCTTATTGGCTTTTCAACGCGGCATATCTCCTTTTCTCAGTCACATTTTTTCTCCTCTCCGTCTCTGCTATTGTCTACACAATCGCCTGTATCTATATTGGTGACACACCCACCTTCAAGCGAGCTATGAGCGTGGTACGCAAGGTGTGGAAACGACTCATGATCACTTTTCTATGTAACTTTTGCATAATATTTGTGTACACTTTCATCTTTGCCCTATTCACACTTCTACTTGTTGGGGTCGTAATAGCCTCCTCCATCTCCAACAAATCACTCGGTGGGAAAGTAGGATTAGCCATTTTGGTAAGCATAGCCGCGATATTATACATGGTGGGTTGGGCTTATCTAGGCATTGTTTGGCAATTAGCTAATGTGATTTCTGTGACTGAGAAGAATTGTGGGTTTCAAGCAATGGCTAAGAGCAAAGCATTGATCAAGGGTAAGATGGGAACAGCAATTGGTATCTACTTATTGTTGGCTCTTAGCTCATTGCCAAACTATTTCTTGATCAAACAATTGGGGAAGATTGATGTTGGATTTGGAAAGAGTATTTGCTATGGAATTCTTAGCTTGGTGTTGATGACTTGTTCTTTCCTCATAATCATTGTTGTCCAAACAGTCCTTTACTTTGTGTGCAAATCTTATCACCATGAGAGTATTGACAAGTCTTTGTTGGCTGATCATCTTGCGACTTATCTTGGGGAGTATGTTCCTTTGAACTCTAAAGATGTAGAAATACAACGGTTCCATGTGTAGCTTCAAACAATTAATTATGGAGTTAATCAATGTATTTGGTCATATGTTAAAGTATTATTATGTATGTATTTTTTTTTATTTTTTTTTTGGCTTGTAGCTATTTATACTAAACTATGGAGTATATTATACTACTAGTGTGTAAAGAATCATCTTGTTTAGTTGATAAAGTACTTTGAATTGTATGATATGAAAATGGGAACATGTTTTTATTGACTATTGAATCATTTGGATTTGATCGCTTCCCGTGAACAAGGGTGTGTTACATTCAACTTATTAGCATTGCATTTAGTTCAACGAAAACAGTAAGGATTCTCATCTTTTAGTTACTTAAGCGGATTTTTTGAGACTTTTAAAGTATTTCTCATCATATTGAGTTATTGAGGCTGGATTGTTACAAGCTCAATTGACACCTCTCCACACCAATATCGAAAGCTTTTCTTACTAATCGTCCAGTCCTCAAAATCTCACCATTGGACAAAAAACAATCTAATTGACAAATTTTTTAAGTCTAGTCCCTTAACTAATAGACACAATATGTCTATATCCGCTACATATTGAAAGACTGACACAATATCCTATATGATGTTCAAAGGATAATTAGAATACAGATATTTACATTCCAAAATTTCCCCATTTTTGCATTTTAACTTCATATTTCATTTCTGTCGACAATCAAATATCTAAAAAATCAGCATACTCCCTCCGTTCTTAAAAAATCTTTACATCGGCTATTTTGTGCGTTTGCCTAAAATCTTTACATGGCTTAAAATGGAAAAGTTTAAAGTATAAATTTACCCATCTACCCGTCCTTTATTCTACCCACCTATCCCTCCCATGTGACACACTCTCTCTCTTTGTAGAGGGGCATATTTGGAAGTCAAAGCACACCCCAATTTTTCTTAATCCACATGCACAGTCAACCTGTTAAGATTTTTAAAGAACGGAGGGAGTATTCAAGAATCAAAGCCACTCATAGCCATAGGCCATAAACAAGGAAGAACCAAACAAATTAGTGAATTACTACTACATACAACATTATAAAAATAAAGGTGGATGGAGTTGCCCACTATGATTATGTGTGCGCTTCGTAAACTTTTCTAAAAGGTGGGTGGCATTGGACTAGAACCCTAGCAAACAGGGCATTGATTTGTCTTCATTTTTGCCCTTTTGATGTTGTCTTTGTTTCTAGTTTCTAGAGATCGAGGGCGTTGATTTTGACTTGACTTCACATCTCACCAACCTTTGCACCACCGCGTCGTGTTGGCGTGTTGCCGTATCGCTTATTACTTGTAATTATTCACACTCATTCGTCTCTGTTTCTGCCTTTGATCATTTCTTAGCAAATTTCGACATCAATTTCTTGTATCAGTTTATATGACAAACGGTAGAGATTTGACTAATGGTTTCATGTCCTTGCGAACTCCTTAAACAAGTGCCGATAAACATAACATAACATACGGAAAATTGATACCTTACATTAAAATATGTCAACTTAATGAAAAGTTCAACTCAGATTAGGATTTATTGGTCCTTATTGTTCTAATACGACGAAAAAGTACAAACTTAACCAGAAATTTAAGTAACTCGCTCCCACCTACTTTTATTATAAGAATAATAAGAGCTTACAAATCATGTCTAGAGAACTAGATGGGGCCTAAAGAGTTGCTAATTAATTAGTTGGAAAGCTAAAACAACCATCTGAAGGCAGAGCCTAATAGCTTTTTGATCACCTATCTTACACCCAGTTCATTTACATTCTTTTAGACCAAATACACGTTTTGGGTACACAGATTAACAATATTGAATGGTCATTAATATAATAAATTCTAATTAATTAAACACTACATATATATAATAATAAGCTTGAAGTTGTGGTAGATTAGTTGTCCTTATAAGGCTAGGTCTTATTGAGGAACAAATCAAAATTGAGATCAGAAACTTAAGCTCAATTACCCACAAAATCAAGGTATATATATCAGACTTTTATTCTTTATCAATTTATTAATTTAATTTATTTATTGGGTAATTGACTTTTTATTCGACCAACCATCTACTTCAACAAACCTTCCTCACCAATTCAATTTGCATTTGCCAAACATCCCCTCACATCTTCTTCTCATCCAAGAGAAATCAAGGCCATGGATAGAGAACAAGAAGAGCTTCAATTCCTAGGCTTGTTTGGCATATGCAAAGAATCCTTTAGCATAGTAATTTCATGGGCAAAATTCTTTACCAAGATTACCCTCACTTTGATCCTTCCTCTATCTTGCATCTTCTTAGCCCATGATGGCATTTCCTCATTCCTCTCAAACAAGATCCTCAACAATGAGAACACCTTAGACACCACCCAAGTTGGCTCCACCACCTACAATAATCTCTCCGATTTGATTTCGTCCGAATGGACCATATTTTGGCTCATCAAGCTAGCTTACTTCACCTTCCTTCTTGTCTTCTCCCTTCTCTCGACCTCAGCTGTTGTCTACACAATCGCCTGTATCTACACCGCGAAGGAGATCACCTTTCGGAAGGTCTTGGGTGTGGTGCCCAAGGTTTGGAAGAGGCTCATTGTCACCTTCCTATGGAGCTTTAGCATCTTGTTTGTGTACAACATGGGTTTGATCATAGTTTTGGTCATATGGGCACTATTTTTCTATATGCCTGATCCTGGACAACTAGGGTTGGTGATTTTTATGTTCATCTTGATAGTATATTTGCTTGGGTTTGTTTACCTTAGTGTTATATGGCAATTGGCTAGTGTCATTTCTGTTTTGGAAGACACTTATGGGATTCAAGCTATGATCAAGAGCAAAGGGTTGATAAAGGGTAAAATGGGAATTTCAATTGCTATATTTCTAGTTGTCAACCTTTGCTTGGTGGGGATTCAAGTATTGTTTGAGCAATCTGAGGTGTTTGATTGGAGTGTTGGGGTTGTAGGGAAAATAGGGTATGGGATCCTTAGCTTGGTGTTGTTGACTTTGCTTTTTCTCTTTAGTCTTGTTGTTCAAACTGTCATATATTTTGTGTGCAAGTCTTATCACCATGAGAACATTGACAAATCTTCTTTGGCTGATCATCTTGAGGTGTATCTTGGAGAATATATCCCTTTGAATGCTAAGGACATTCAATTGGAGCAATTTCAAGTGTAAATTGAAGGAGGAACAAATTGGGATTGAAGATTGAGGATGATGTTTTTATATATCGACATTGTTCTGATAATTTTTTAGCTAATTTTCCTATATATTATAAAAAGGCGAGAAAAAATTAGTATGTGTCTCCTGTTTATTTGAGTTTAGTGATTATATATATACGTGTGATTTTTTAGGAGTATACTATTTTTTTCGTTTATGTATAAATGTAAAAATTTCTATGAGCAATGATAGTGACTTAAAGTTCATAAATTGAGTACTAATATTGCCATTCGACATTCTAGGTAACTAATAGCAGCATAAGTTATATATGTGGTTGTTTGTTCGATCAAATAAACTTTTAAAGGGGTTCAATGTCCCGTGTTAATAATGAATCAAAAAGAAATTAAAGATATGATTTATAAATATTAGACTCTTAAATCTAATTACACAAAATTTTACTAATATAATTAGTATAAAATTATGACATAATACTCATATAAATCACTTATTATGCAAACAACATTCATACCATCAAAACCTCAAAAGGTGTGGGGAGTAGATCTAACCCCTATTCATAAAATTAAATAAAGAAAATCACATCAACAATGATTGTGGTGGCTAGAAATAAAATTTTGGGGTCATGCATATGTTTTTATTATAAATAGTGCTTCCTAGCAGGCCAACATGGCCAGCCTCATTAGGAAGGATATTATTGCTTTTAAATCTTCATAACTCAAGATCATTGCACATGCTCATGTATGAATTATGATGATCAAATGAGATATAAGGATCTAGAGTTGGGTCCATCCATGATGTAGAGTTTATATTTTTAGCTAGTAAGTACTCATCTTATGCATGAAGTATATAATTATTAAAAATTATACTTGAAATGTTCATTTAAATGCATAACTTAGAAATATGATATTTACTTATATAATGGGAGTTACCTTGAAGAGGATAATTGTTTTTCTAACCTTCTTAAAGAAAAGGAAAATAAAAAAAAAAACATGAAAAGACGAAATGACCATTGTGAATTTTAGGAAAAAATGGTGATAATGAATGATATGAAATGACGATAAAGCCTAAAGGTTCGTCATGTTGAATATATTGATAAACTAGCATAGGAGGTCTAGTGGTGTACGTTCTCCTATAACTTGGGTTTGAATCTTATAGGTACAATTTGGGGTAGCTCTTATCTCTTTTATCCTTCCCATATTTGACCATTTTTTTTTCCCGAATAAAAAGGAAGGTGCTAGTAAATAACAAACGATACGCCTCCCACTACGTCATGTTCGGACTCTTGTACTACAAACATATCTAACTAACTGAATAATCATCGCAAACACTGGCTCTGTCAACGTAACACCGTCAAGGGACAAGTATATATATAGTTCCTAGAATAGGCGGAAGTTATAAGACACATGAGACAATGAGGAATTAAACGCATAACCTTGGCTTATCAAACCACTTGTAAGTGTGCTTGGAACACATGGCTACCAACCTTGATGGTGACTACTTAGTTGTTTTGATTCTTATCTTAAGATAGGTCAATTCGAGAGTAGCCTCCCTAACCATGTTATATCCCTATAAAATATGGTTTAAAAGTAATAATTGCTAATAGTAGTTGATAATGGGCTGATGAATGTCTTTAATCCATCCAAAGTCAGGCCCCAAAAGAAAACGCCTCAGTTGAGATTTTTGGATCAGTTGTAGTGTATCCTATCAATTGTCAATTGGATCCATCAAGCGAGGTCCACATTGGTGTATTCTTCTGTTATGATGGAAATAATAATGATAATAATAATAATAGTAATAATAATTACTCCCTCCGTTTCAATTTAATGTTAATGGTTTGACTTTTTGAGTCAAAGTTTATAAACTTTGACCATTAATTTGCAAAAAAGTATAATGAAGTACAAAGTAAAAATATAATTTTTGGATTCATCTTAAATAGTAGTTTCAATTTATTATCTTTTTATAAGTTTGGGATTTATATAATCGCAATTATTTGTGGTCAAAGTGTTGTCTTGAAAACCGCGCAAGTCAAACCATTAACATTATATTGAAACGGAGGGAGTAAAACTTTGAGAGTGATACTCTTGTGCCATCGTCTAATAGTAAGACGATCCAATCTAATGGTTATATTTTGCAATAGTGAGTTAACGGTGGCTTTTTAATAATTAGGATAATTTTGTAAAATTAAGTTAAGTTGAAAAAAGTCACCCCTTAATCAATAAAAGTCACCCTTAAATTGCATATTATCGTCTCTAAATTGGATAGCTCAACAGTTAGATGGTTGTACCTTGACAATTTGTTGCAAGAATGTAAAAAGGCAATGTATAATGTAGAGTGTGATCAAGCACAAATGGAGGCAGCATCTTAATTAACCTCCTTCCAAGTTGAACTAGCTAGCATCTTAGCACTACTATGATGAATCTATCTATGTCTATGTACTTAATATATAAAGCCAGAAAGGGGTTTTGGGACTCCAACTTTCGTTGGACCAAAAAACCCTTCGCTTACACCAACAATGACGTTAAAAAGATGAGGATATAATTGTAAATGGCAAACTACATAACATAAGCCCCACCCTACGTCAAAAAAAAAAAAAAAAAAAAAAAAGCTAAAAAAATTCCAGACACTCTTTCACAGCCTTCACCCACGAACTCCTCTCTCTCTCTCTCTCTCTCTCGCTGAGCTACGGTTATGGAGTTTCTGTGCCAACCGCCACTCCTCCACTCCCCCAGACACCCACGTTCTTCACCCTCAATTCGCACGAATCAAACGGATCAAAAGTCGAATCGCGCCGCAGTTCATCAGCGAGGTATTCTCAAACTTTCCTAAAATCTTAATCCCCAATTGAATTTCTGCTTCTTCCTGAATCAGCATTGCATCAAACCCTAATCCCCAATTGAATTCCTGATTATTCCTTTCTTTTCTTTTGATTGAATTGGTATAATTTGGTTCAATTTGCTTCAATTTCCTTATGCCTCTTTTTGAATTGAATTCAAATTTAGTGAATAATGCTCTACAATTACATGAACCTTATCACAAATTTGAGATTGGTGCCTGGAATGAATGATTAGTTTTGCTAATTTAGGTGTTTCATTAGCCTCAACAAATCACTTTATCGGAAATTTCAACGAATACATCACTTAGTTTGTGTTTAATTACTCAACCCCCTTCTTACTTTCTTATTACTGTATGTCTTTGGCTATTGGTTTGTCAAAAGTTCTGACTATTAATTTTCTAACTAGAACTTTTCATTTCTACATTTTAATTGTGTTGTTCATGGTGCTCCTTATGTCTAATGATTTGTCAAATTATGGGCATTTTCCTAAGAGGGTGATTATAATAAGTGTAGGTAGTCTTTACATTAACTTTTGACTAATAGCAACATCATTCTTAGAGCTAACCTATGTTCATCTATTGGAATGATATTTTTTACATCCATTTTGATTTTGTATGAAATTTCTCATTTTGATGTCCTATTTTTCAGGCATTGCAAACGAATACGTTTGTTTCTTTTTGTTGATTAAAGTTGTTGAAATCAGTGCCCCCACAAATCTACTGTTATCAAGATATTGGCTCTCTCAAAAAAAAAAAAAAAAATTGACATCTATCAGGTGAGTTTCTTCTCATCCTCCCTCTCTCTTCTAATTTAGAAAGCTGCTTAGTATTTAGATTTCATATGTTCTGTGTCAATTGGTCAATGCCAAACTGTAGTCTCTTTCATGGCTTTCTGTAGTTAGACTTGATCATTTAGGCCTGTTCATAAATTTGAGTTTAGCTATTGATTTGCCAAGTTTTGGCTATTAATTTGCCTACTGGAGCACTCAGTTCTAGCATATTAGCTTTGCATTAGTCATGGTGCTCCTTAGTATTACTCAAAAAAAAGTGACATTTTCTAAATCAGATTTGATAATATGAATTAGAACTTTTCATCTATGCCTTCATTGCTGTAACAATTAACTAAATTGCAATCAAACTTTTGGGGCCAAAGTTAATCGGAGTTCTTTTCTGTCTATCCGCTGAAGATTTGGTGGCTAGGATGCTTTTGGCAATCAATTGAGTCATCTTCATTTAGCAAGCAAGGCTATCTCTTGAAGTCAATTGTTATCAACTAGAGAAGGCATTTCTATGTAATTGTAGGTTCCAATGCATGTGGTTACCGCTACTTCATTGACAATGTAATTTCCCCTCATCTTCCATTGGTTATTTGGTTCTCTATCAATTTTTTCTCCTACATCATTGCAGAATTGTTTTGTGCTGCTACTGAATTTGGGATCAATATTGCACACATACTGAAATAATAGTCACCGTTATAGACTAAATTCATTCTCCCTCCTCTCTCTTAGGGTTCATTTATGAAGTCCTCACCCTAACTCCACAATTTCATCGCCGACGTTTGTCTTCTCTATCTATATATGGAGTCTATTTCACTCATTATATTTTGTTAATTTTTAAGGTGCTCAAGCTAATTCAGAGTTTCTTAGTTGTTTCTAAGGTATCGCCCTTCTTCAAAATTGTGTGGTTAATGCATTTCTAAGCTAATAGATAACTTTTTTTTGATGTGCTGGATGCGAATTTGGGTCAATTTCATCTGTTTGGGTTTATTCTACGACTAATTTGCAATTAGGTATTTGTGTCAATACATGTGACTACTTTTTTTTGATGTGCTGGATGCGAATTTGGGCCAATTTCATCTGTTTGGGTTTATTCTACGACCAAATTAGGTATTTGTGTCAATACATGTGACTACCTTTTTTTGATGTGCTGGATGCGAATTTGGGCCAATTTCATCTGTTTGGGTTTATTCTACGACTAATTTGCAATTAGGTATTTGTGTCAATACATGTGACTAAAAATTGATTATGATTCAATTTCATCTGTTTGGGTTTCTCAGGGATGACGGAACTTCTTCATTGCTTTCAAGGTACAATCATTCTGTTTCAAAATAATAGTTTTACTTTTCAAGTTGATTATGATTCAATTGCATGCAATCAAGGCAATAATAAAAAGTATGGTCTGCTTTGTTCTGATTGCGATTGTTTTGGGGCCATTTTCCCTTCTTTGTGTTCACTTTATTGGTGAATTTGGCTATTGTTGGGACAATAACTCTTCCTAATAATCTTTTTCTTTCTGCTTTTTTTGTGGGTGCGAGGAAATTTATCTGCTATCAATCTCAAATCCTCAATTCAATTGCAGAATACGGAAGTAGTTAGAAACTACTCCTACCAATTTGGGAAATTTGTCAAACTCGCCTTTTTCAGCCCTCGCCTCACTATAATGTTGTCTCTTAAGGTAAGATACTCTAACTGGGTTATGTTGAAATTATTCGTAATTTGTGGCTTTTTTAAATTAGCTGTTATGTTTCTATAGAAACTAGAGAGAGAATGAAAAGGCCTGAAACAGTTAGATAGAAATGGGGGAGCATTGACATAGGAATCTTTTTTTTATTGTTTGATTTGAAGTTCCAAACTAGCTATTGTTTTTGGTTAGCTTATGATCAGATTACAAATACTCGGAGCAATTACAGTAGTAACCTGTGTTAACAGTTAACTATTAAAGTGAGAAGCCTTATTTTGTTGTCAAACTACAATGTGCCAAAAACAATATCCTAAGATATATATGCCTGGATTTTTATTTATTTGCTTGGTAATCTTCCTTGACATGCCTTCAATACCACTTGCATGACATCTCAGTAGTTCTCTTTTTGAAGTTTTAGATGAGACAAAGCAATTGACCTGAAGTAAAGATTTGGTCAATGTTATCTCCTAAATTGTTGCCTCTCTATTGAAATTTAATTAATTTGCATTGAAGTTAGATGTCTTCATTCCTTTTTTTGTTTTTTTTTTTTTAAAAATTCAATTGGTTCAATTTTTGATTGGTCATTTGGATGTTTGAGTTTTGGTTATAGTTGGTCATTTGGATGTATGCTTGCTTCTCTGCGTTATATGTAGGCATATGTCATTATAAGCTTTGATTTGTTCCGTTCGTAAGTAAATGTGTTTCTTTTATTAAAGAAAATGAAGTTCACAAATTCTGCATAATCTAGATAAAAGTTGTGAGGAAGGTTTCCTATTCCCAAATTATTTTTTTATCTTCATTTAACTTGTTATGCTGTTTTCTGATTTTTATGTATTGACATTAACATTGTTTTTAACCATTTAAAGATGTAGACCCATTATTCGCCTATTCTTTATACTACTTTATAAAGCAAGAAGACATTTGAATATATGTTGAATAAGGGGTATGACCTTGAATAAACTAGATCAAGCAAAGACACGTTATTTTTTATTTATTTATTTTTTTTTTTTTTTTTTGCTAATCAAATACCTGACATTCGAGGCACTAGGAAGTTCCCTTTCTTTTCTGATCTTCCCTCTCTCTTTGCTTTCTCCCCAACTCCCACATTCTTCCTATATCCATGCTTACCCCTTTTTAACTAATCAACTCAAACAATTCTACTCTGTTTTCTTTCGGTTAACCCCTTTTGCTTGCTGTAAATGTAGGTTTGTGATTTTTTTTTTTTTTTTATTGTTATTCTTTTCTCCTGTTTATACCAAAATTTGAAGTACATAAAGCTAATTGATGGCATATGCAGGATTGTTGGAGTGTTTATGGTGTGATAATTGAAGATCGTGTTGCTCATTGTCACTCTATACAAATCATAGAGGCTAGGATGCTTCAGACGTCAAATCCTTTTATCTCCTCGGTGTAAAGACAAAGAACCAGAAATTGGTTTAAAATGAAAAGCGACATAGAAGTGCAAATCAAGCACCCATGTTAATGATCAAGTTTAATTTCAAGTATTTAGATCAATCTTTTACATAAACTCTAACAAAACTCTCCTTTGTAGAGAATGTAATGCATCATTTAAAGTACATTATTGTTGCTTATACAGGATTATTTAATTTGTGCAATAACACATGGAAATTGTATTTGTATTGAGGTTTCTTATAGTTTATTTTTTCTTATGATATGTCTTATTTTGCGTTTATTAGAGGAATGCTAAGTATAACTCAAAATCATTTGATGTTAAAAAGACAAAGGATCGTATAATGTTACAGGATTTTTTTTTTTTTTTTTGATAGTATTGTATGTAAAAAAGAGTAGTTATTTTGCTCATGCACACATAGTGTGCAATTCAAAGCTAGTATATATAAGAATCAAGGAGAAAATATTGGATTTTCATATTAAAAAGGGGTTTATATCTTACAAATAATTACATTAACCTTTTTNAATAATGAATTCCTTATATCACTTGTATATATTCTTGACATTTAGCTGTATTTTCTTATTAACACTACTAGATCGGATTTGACACAATTGTTAACAATAGTTATTTCTTGTGTTTTCACCATTTTGCTGGAATTGAAACATAATATATTTCAATTTTCGACTTTTTTTTTTTAACCTTATAATGGTCAATACACAAATTTTTAAATGGAAGATGTGATGTGAGCTTCAATTATCAACAATTAATTGATATTAATAACGTGTATGTGACATCGTTTTGAAATTACGGGTATGAAATTCAATGTAATAAAATAAAAATGTGGCTATCTTCAACTCCCATTAAATGTTTGTTTTAAAAAATATAGTTATTGGTTAAGATATGATAGAGGAGTAGGATTTGTCTAAGCACACATTAAATTGAGATTTCGTCATAAAACCAATTGGTAAAGAGTCTTATGTCACAGCATTCCTCACATTTAAGGCTCATCATGTTAGTCAAACAAAGCGATTTTTTAAGTCATTAATAAATTTATTACTCCCTCCGTCTCAAAATAATTGTCGCTTTAACTAACTTTTTTTTTGTCTCAAAATATCTATAGCTTTACAATTACAATACAACATTAATTGCTCATTTTCCTAATATACCCTTGTGATATATTACTATTTCATTTTCCAATGCACCTAGTTATAATTAATACAAGGGTAATAGAGTCAAATTGTCTTTGACTACCTCTAAAATTAATACTCTCCTTAATATGTGCGCATAGACCTAAAGCCGACAGTTATTTTGAGACGGAGGGAATATAATAATAGCTAATATGACTATTAACTCTACATCTGAAGAATAATTAATACTCCCTCCGTTTTTTTTTTATATGACGTTTCAGATTTTTGTGTCCAAGTTTGACTATTAAATTGTAAAAAATTTACTTTGATTCACAATATAAAACAAAAATATTG
>BSSO01002748.1:0-18336 GCA_030267885.1 Mesembryanthemum crystallinum
AAATTTTTTATTTTTTGAGTCCGAATCCAATCCGAATTACAAAAAGTCCAATCCAAACCGACTAATTCGGTTTGGATTGGTTTGGACTTTGGACTTTATCCGAATAAGTTTCACCCCTAATTTGCTTTGTGGGTTTATAAGGTAGCTATTTATTCAAGTTATGAAATCACCTTAGAAGAAATGTGTCATACACAGCTGCTCGTGCAAGGAACTGCTTGTGGAACAAAACATCTGAGAAGAGAACATTAGAAGATCCATATGCACTTTGATGGTGAAGGAACAAAGCACTTCAAAGAAAAATTTGATGCTTCTTACATCTCGGCTTTCTTTTTGCAATTTCAAGACTCGCTTATATTAATGCATAAAGGTTGCTTTGGAATTTGATAACCAAAGAAAGAAAAAAAGATATGAAAATATATTGTATCTAATCTACATCAGCAAAGAAACTCAAAAAGGATGGAGCCTGGGAGGAATGCATATGCATAATAAAGGACCAAGTTCCAATCAACTCACAATTCACCAAATAGTCTATGCCAAGTCAAGTAGCTAAACTGGCCAAAATTCAGTCTTCAGTTCCAAGTTGCATGATTATTAAGCTAATTTTCATTACTTTATGTGCACTTGTGTCTCCATATGGATGTCGAATCTTTGATTAGTTTAAAAAAAAAAAAAAAAACCTCTTCTGTCACATGCACATGTAGGCAAAATTGGTTTAAGATGCTGATAGATTTGTGCAGCTGAAGAATGATGCAAAAGATACCAATGAGAATTCCTAGAAATTTAGTAGAAAAAGCCCATGATATAGATATGCTAAAACTTAGTCTTTCAATGGATGAAGTTATCTACCCATAGCATATTAATCTTTCAAGTTGTAAGTGTAAAATTATACATGTTCCATATAGCACAAGTAACTTCATACCTGATAACTTGAAAGAACTTTTTTGCCATTCCCAAGCCACTGGAGGCTTTAATTTCATTATGTTTCTTTAAACTCCAAGAAAATAAAGGAAATTTCACAAAATATCACACATATATCACAATCCACAAACCTATACAACCCCGATGGGATTGAACAAATCCAATTTAGCAATTAATCAGTGATAAATATTTAGTTAATACATAACAAAGTTTATTGACTTCAAGAAGTCCTTAAAGTTCTGCTTTACCATGCTAGATGTTTAGTTAATACATAACAAAGTTTACATTAATCAGTTATGTAAAAGGAATCAAGCAAAGAGGAGGCAAGGGAGAGAAAAGGTTACCTTGGAAATCAAAATCAATTATTTGGCAGCGACCAAGCATGGGATTTGTGGGGTTTCTCTCCACGGACATGTTGAAACCAAATGAACACGGAAATTAAGCAGAACTGTAAACATAGTCTGTTGATTGGTGTCACCATTGAAGCTCAGTTTGGAGAGAATGAAACGAAGAGCAAGAAGGCAAGAAAAATTGTATTATTCACAGAGGAGAGTTTATATACAAGTGTAGCTCATAGAATAAGGACACCTAATAAACTGTGCCACAACCCAGTAACCACCTGTAACAAACACAGCAGCTAGCCTAAGGTAGTGCCTTAACACTCCCCATTAAGTTGAGAGTGTTGAGGACCAAACACTCTTAACTTGGGAAGAAGTCTCTGCAATTGATCAATAGAAGTGACTTTAGTCAAGAGATTTGCCAGTTGCCACTTTGTGGGAACATAAGAAAGCCTGATGAACCCATCATTTACCTTGTCTCTAACAAAATGATCCACCTCTATGTGTTTACTACGTTCGTGGAACACTGGGTTAGCTGCTATGTAGAGAGCAGCTTGATTATCACAATTTAGTCAACTGGAGGCAGCTTGTGAAGTCCAAGGTCCTTGAGCAAAGTGACTAACCATGTAACCGCACAAGTGGTGAGTGCCATGGACCTAGAGGACCTTTGCAACAACATGTTGTTTTTTAGATTTCCAAGAGATGGGACACTTTCTAAGAAGTATGCAGTACCCACTGGTTGATTTTCTTGAGTTGGGACAAGATGCCCAATCTGAATCACAGAAAGCAGTTAAGTGTGCCACTGAACTGTGAGCCATGAGAATTCCTTGTTCAGGTACCTTAGGAAATGACTGGAAGTAGGAGCATGAAGAAACTGACTGAGAAGCTGAACTGAATAATTGATGTCAGGTCTTGTAATAGTGAGATAGATCAGTTTTCCCACTAGTTTTCTGTAGAGCTCAAGATTAGTCAGTGGTGTGTCACCATCAAGGGTGAGCTTCTCATGTTGGTCTAGAGGTAACCTCAAGGGTTTAGCATCCTCCAACCCTGCCTCTTGTTTGATATCAAGTACATACTTTCTCTGAGAAACAAATAATCCTTGAGCACATCTTGTTATTTCAAGGCCAAGGAAGTATCTCAACTCTCCTAGGTCCTTCATGTGAAATTGTGAGCTTACGAGTGACTTTACCCTCTAGATTTCTCTCATTTCATTACATGTAATCAGTAAATCATCCACATACACCAAGATGGCAACAAAAGAACCCTCATGTTGTCTTATAAAGAGAGAGTAGTCTGCTTTGATTGTGTGAAACCAAAGGAGACTAAGGTTGTGGATAATTTGGCAAACCACTACCTTGGTGCCTGCTTGAGTCCATATAAGGACTTCAACAACTTGCAGACCTTAGGAGACCTTGAGCTTGCTGGCGGAGATGCAGAACCACACTGAATTTTCTCCCCCTTACTAGAATACCCTTGTGGAAGCCTCATATAGACCTCTTCATGTAAATCACCATGGAGAAAGGCATTTGTAACATTCCCATTTGGCATGTGTGCCATCCTCTCATTGCAGCCACAGCCAATAAGGACCTCACAGTTGTCATTTTGGCAACAGGAGCATAAGTTTCATCAAAATCTATGCCTTTAATCTGACCACGGCCTTGTACCACTAGTCTAGCTTTATCCCTTTCCACATTACCATCAGATTTGTATTTGGTTTTGTACAACCATTTGCAGCCAATGGCTTTTTTCCCTGGTGGGAGGTCAGTGATTACCCAAGTACCATTGAAACTTGTAGATGTTTTGTGATTGGTTAAGGATGTAACATAGGTGTTAAAGGAAGCTTTAAGTTGTGTGGTTGTTACAGTTGTAGCAGAGCTAAAGAAACAATGAGCAAGCATGTTAGGGGGTGGGGAATTGGCACTAGCAGAAGCAGTTATATTAACAGCCATCCATGCAGGTGGTTTGGAAGTCCTAGTGAATTGTTTAGGGATAGGAGCAGACTCATTAGGAATGTTTTGAACATAGGAAGGAGGGACAGAGGACTCTGAATAAAGGTTAGACACTGGGGACAGAACAAAATGTGAGGGTGATTAATGTTGCACAAGCATGGGTGTAGGTATAGGGTGAAGATAATTTTTGTAGATGTCAGCGTGAAAAGAAAAAACATGTTCAATGAACTTTACATGCATCTTTGGAAACAAATGTGAGTTTGGTTGTGAGATTGAGAAACTTATAGCCTTTTTGATTATTTGGGTACCCAAGAAAAACACATGGGACACCCCGAGGTTTGAATTTGTCTATTTCAAGAGATGGATTTACAGCAAAGGCTAAGAAGCCAAAAACTTTGAGGTGATTGTATGAGGGAGGAGAGCCAAAGAGCATGTCATGTGGAGTTTTTTTGTTAATGACAGGAGTGGGTAATTGATGATGTGGGTTGCTGTGAGAACACAATCACCCCAGTATTGAAGAGGCAAACCAGCTTGGAACCTTAAGGCTCTAGCTACCTCCAGGACATGCCTGTGCTTTCTTTCAACCCTGCCATTCTGTTGAGACCTATCAACGCACGTTGTTTGATGAACTATACCAAGACTGTCAAAGAATTCTTGGCAAGGACCACTATGAAATTCAAGAGCATTGTCAAACCTAATGGACTTGATTTTGCAATTGAATTGTGTGGTAACAAAATTGTAGAATTGTTTTAGAATATCTAAGGACTGGCTTTTGGACTTGATTAAGTATGTCCAAGTCGACCTACTGTAGTCATCAACAATGCAGAAGAAGTAGCTAAAATTTTTATGAGTGCAAACCCTATAAGGACCCATATATCCATGTGTATGAGATCAAACATTTGAGTAGACTCAGATTTGCTAGAATGAAATGGCAACTTAGTCATTTTAGCCATAGGACAAGTAATACAAATGGAAGAAGAATTTTTATTGCAATCAACAGAGATACAAGAAATTTGTTTGAGTTTGCTAAGAGAAGCATGACCAAGCCTATTGTGCCATTTGTTGAAATCTACAGCATTACGCACATGATTATTTGCTGAATAAACTGCACAAAGAAGAACTTGATAGACTAGCATTGACAGTAGGTTGCAGAGATCAGCACCAGAAATGGAAATAGGACACTGAACAAATCTGGAATCCACCTTGTCTAATGGCATGTCAAGCAGAAAATATAACCCATCCTTTAGTTGGCCAATTCCTTTAAGACTCTTTGTAAGTGAGTCCTAGATTAAGCAAAATGTAGGGAAAAATGTGACAAAGTAATTATGATCTTTAACAAGCTTGGGAATGGAAAGCAAGTTAAATTTGAATGAAGGAACACATAAAACATCAAGCAATTTAATGTTGTTTGCAAGTGTTAATGTGCCCATGTGTGTGATGTTTGAGGTATGGCCATTGGGTAGATTTATTGTGGGTTTGTGATCAAGTAATTTTGTGTTACTGAAATTTTTATGTGAGCTGGTCATGTGGTCTGTAGCACCATTGTCTAATATCCATGAATCTGTCCTAGCTAAAGCACAAGAGTATAGAACAATACCTACTGTTGAGAAGTGAATGAGATCATGCCTTCAGGTCTATCCTTAACATGATCAGATGATTGCTTGGTTTTCACAAGAGCAGCAGTTTTGTTCTTGAAACCACCCCTGAAAGTGATGCGTTGGGTTGAGCCATTCTGAGTTTTCTTTTGAGGAAACTTCTTTGATTTTGGATGCCACTGAGGATATCCAATAATCTCCCAGCATCTGCTCTTGCCATGTCCCTTATTTCCACACTTAGGACACACTTTATCACTTCTCTTGCTGTATAAAGCAGTAGACTCAAATTCTACCTTATTACCTTGTAATAATGATCTCTGAGATTCCTCTTGTTGAAGTACATAACAGGAAGCATCAACAGAGGGCAGTGGAGACATGAGTAACAATTGACTCCTCAAAGGAGCATAAACTTCATCTAATCCATTCAGAAAGTGAAACAACCTTTGATGCTTCCTTTGCTTATCCAAAGCTCTCAAGAAAGCTCTTAGTGCATCATTAATCACAGTGAACCTAGGTAATTCACTTAATGCCTCAAGCTCTTCCCAAATACACTTCATCTTGGTGTAATGTTCACTAATAGAGGAATTATTTTGTTTCACATCATAAGTGTCTTTGTTCAATTTGTACTTCCTAGAGCCATTGCTAATGGAGAAACGTTTCTCTAATTGTACCCAAATATCCAGAGCATAATGCATATAAAGGATGGATTTAGCAATTGAATCTGAAACTAAGTTCATAAGCCAAGCAATTACCATATTATTGCACGTCTCCCATTGCTCAGCTTCTGAAGCTTCAATTGGTTTAGGTATAGTTCCGGTCACAAACCCTAACTTGCGCTTCGTAGACAAATTGATCTCCATTGAACATCTCCAAGCTCTGTAATTGTCTGAACCAGGCCAGTCAATTTTTTTGTAACTCCAAGTGAAGCAGGGCCATCTGAGGGATGGAGGAACAAAGGATTTTGTAAATCCGAGTATTATGAATTCGATCTTGGCGCCATTGAAGCATGATCAGATGTAAAATTTTGATTCCTAGTGTGATGTAGCTTGATTGCTTAATTAAAGCAAACCAAACAATCGAAATATCAAATGAAATTGAGAGGAAAATTTGATGAATAGCTGAAAAATTGATGAAGCAAAGATCAATTTTCGAGATTATGAAATGATCAAACAAATATTATTTCCAGGAATCTGAGATAGAGAAGAAAGAGAATGTGTTTAGTGTGTGAAAATACAGAAGTTTAATGTGAATCTTGAACTTCAGCTCGAATTCTCTAAGCTGACAACAATGGTGATAATTGCTCTGATACCATGTTGATTGGTGTCACCATTGAAGCTCAGCTTGGAGAGAATGAAATGAAGAGAAAGAAGGCAAGAAAAATTGTATTATTCACACTATATGAGAAAGAATACAGATACGACAACATAGGAATGTAGCTGTTGTAGGGAAGAGGTTGGAGTACTTTGAAAAAAAGGTGTACGTCCATGTCAAAGCAAGAGAGTGGTGGCAGCTCAATATGGTGGTGTAGAGAAAATGTTGTGCCTACGACGAGACATAAACAACTATGTTGTGAAGATTAGGAAGGCTCGTTTGAAATCTGTTGATGCGAATGCATTGCACGAATTGTTTAAGAGAATGCATTCGTTAACATGATTTTATATACGAGATAGATTCGGGTGAGAAAGAACGGTTGAAAAATGTATTTTGGGTGGATGCAATAAGCCGTGCTGCGTAGAAAGAGTTTAATGATGTGGTTACATTTTACACAACATACTTGTTGAACAAGTACAAGTTGCCATTTGTACCATTTGTATTTGTGAATCACCATCGTCAGTCCATATTGCTAGGTTATGCTTTGATATGTATGGACGACGTGTCAACATTTGTGTGCTTGTTTCGTGTATGGCTTAGAGCAATGGGAGATGTACCTCCAAAAGCGGTGATGACGGATCAATGTCAATCTATTGGAAATGCAATTGTGATTGTATTTCCTGAATCAGGGCATAGGTATTGCTTGTGGCATATTTGTGTCAAATTTCCCGATAAGATGAAAGGTTTTAGAAAGTATGATGCACCGTGGAAGACCGTTTATGTAGTAGTTTATGATGTAGTTAGAATTGAAGATTTTTCGATCAAGTGGGAAGAAATGATTAGGTATTTTGGGTTGGAAAGAAGTGGGAAAAGATGGGAATGGTTTAAAGCTTTGCATGATTGTTGGCAAAGATGGGCTCCTATATTTGTTAGAGATCAATTTTGGGCAGGCATGTCTTCTACCCAAAGGAGTGAGTCTATGAACGTCTATTTCAAAGGTTATGTGCATAATAAAACAACATTGAAGTAATTTGTTTTGAATTACGAGACTGCTTTGGCTAATAAGTTTGAGAAGGAGGAACGTGCTGATGCGGAATGTATGCATGGTTGTTTACCTACATGTACAACTCTTGCCATGGAAGCTACATTTTGCAAGGTATACACTCATAAAATATTCCTCAAAGTACAACAAGAGATTCAGGCTATGATCTATTTAGAAATTCATCATGTTCATACTTATGGCTCCACATATGTATTCAAAGTGTCACAAGTTTAAGAGTTGGAGAATGGTTCAACAACCATCCGTGAACATAGAGTGACATATGATGCTGATGAAATGATATTTTTTGTGTATGCAACAAGTGGGTGTTGTCGGGATTGTTATGTAGGCATACAATGAAGGTGTTCATGAAGATGAGGGTTGTTGTTTTGCCAGAGAAGTATATAACTCGTCGTTGGAGGCAAGATGTGCCGTGGCCTCATACGAAGGTGAAGTTATATGGAATAGGTGGGAAGTGGTCAGTTGAGAGGGAGAGACAACGAGATTTGAAGATCGAATTTTATGCGGTTGCTGATAAGGCGATTCAGTCGAAGTTGAGGTTCAAGTACTTTCAGGGTGTCATAAAGGACGTCAATTTAATATTTGAGCAAGAGAATTGGGGTGCTACTGATTGTGAACTGAATCAAAATAATGAGTTGACATTGATCAAGATCCCTTAGTTGTTAATGCAAGGGGTAGCCGGAGGAAGGAAGAAGTCTCATACAAAAATAATAAGGGAATGGGGCAATAGTGGTCAAGGGAACAAGAATGATGCAAACCATGGGGAATGAGGTAGTAGGACACGTAGAGGCCGTACAAATCAACAAGAACCAAGGAATGAGGTTAGCATAATTTATGTTTGAAATTCAAATTATTGTTATATTATTAGATGAAATTGGTTAGAATGATAAGGCAGTTTATTAAACAGAAATTCCACTTGGTACCCTTGTATTTTTGACTTTTCCACTTGGTACCCAAAATATTTTTGTTAATCCAGATGGTGCCCTTGTGGTTTTGGAAAATTGAATTCCGTGACCGAAATATGCGTTTTTCATCAAATTTTTTAGTTAATTGATGCCGTGGCACTATTCCTACTTCCCAAACATCAAAAAAATTAAAAAACACACAATAATTTCCAAAACCATCGCAAAGAGGAAAAATATTTGATTTTAGAGATTAAAGAAAAGTTTCAGCACATCATTAGTCCCATAACAATTAGAAAACCGTTTTAGCTCGTAAACTAGTGCCACGTCACCAATTAATCAAAAAATTTGACGAAAAATCCATGTTTTGGTCACGGAGTTCAGTTTTCCAAAATTATAGGGGCACCATCTGAATTAGTAAAATATTTTGGGTAACAATTGAAAAAGTCAAAAGTATAGGGGTACCAAGTGGAATTTTCCTTTATTAAATGTATTTGAAATTGATATAAGAAATGCTAATGATGCAAATATGTAACCAAACTCCAATTACCCCTATTCCAACACTAGTTATCGATGCTCTATTAACACCAATGCCAATGGTGAATCCGGTCAACTACAATGCAATTGTAAGTATTGAAAGAGTTATAATGAAAGTAATAAATGCGTCGTAATTTTTTGCGAAACCTTTACATAAGATAAATGTTTAAATTTAGGTACACTTAGAAAGTCTCGGGATGGAGATGGGTTATCCTAGGCCGAACATGATGCAACCTGAAGGAGTATTTCCTAATTATGATTGGAACTGAATGATGCATATGGTATCATTTTGTTGCTTCATTTAGGTGGGTTTAGTAGTAATGTAACTGAAGTTTTAATATACTATTTGTGTAGGGAAACCCAAATTTGCCTTCGCTGAGCCCGATGACATCGTGATTGATGAATGGCATGATGCAACCATTCAGAGGACATGATAGTCAACGTGAATGAGGCAATGATAAAGGTGTGTTAGTTTGAAATATGGGTATAACTATATGAAAGTACTTATTAATTTATGAAGGAGTGATTTAGACGTAATCATTTCATCGAACGTGTGTATTATGTGTAAGTGTTGAGTGTATATAAAACAATGGCATCATAGTTGGTGTTTTTTAGCTGCTTGTGGCTTAAGAGTTACTTGCAACTTGAGTTGAAGTACTATCTATTTTATTATGAATTGATTAGTTATTTTGTTATCGATTATATTTATGGGAGTTGATATATATGTGCTTTTTTAATGTGGATAAATAAGAGGTGTCTATAATAAATTTGTGATGGAGGGAGTGGTTTTGTGGTTTGTGATCGTGAAAAGTTTTTTATAGTGATTAAATATGTAATAACCGAAATCTTGTGTAACAGATGACAAAATGAGGCAATGAAATTGGTGCTTTATGATTATGGTTTTGGTTGATGTCATCGAAATGTGAGGCAAGAAATTGCAACAATAATTTTAAACTAATTTTTTGGCCTGATAGTAATTAGGGTCAATTTCCACTCATTCCGAATGGCTTTAAAAGAAGCTAGGTCTATATTTAGTTGGGCCTTGAAGTTTGGCACGTCAATGGTGAATTGTGTTGATGGGTGGAGGGTTGACAAAACACAGGTTGGCAACATGGGGGAAGGCAACATTTTGGCCCACAAAACATGTAAATAGCCATTAAATTGGTCACTATTGTGAATACACATAGAATAGTTTATTTGGGCTCTTATAATATGGATAAAGATGAGGCAAATAAATTGCTAAGTAGTTCTTTGTTTTTATTGGGCCTTTGTTGGTTTGGACTGGTTATATTTCCAACAGGAAGTTAAGTAACTCTAAAATTATGTATAGAGCAGTAGCAAAATTGCAAGAACATGGGTGGTTGGCGTGGGGTGGCATGTTATTGGTACGCAATGAAAAGTACATACATTGGTTATGTTGGGTGAAAAATAAATTAGTTAAATAGTACTTGACTAATTGAAGTGAAAAATGAAGTCATTAAATAGAAGAAACGGAAATATGAAATTCATATGCGAGACTAAACACGCATTACGCAATAAATATTACAATGAATAATCGATAGTCCATATGAAAACCCATAATTAAAAACTTGAAACTATTACAACACAATATCTAGTAGTGTTTCAGAACCCACATGAGAAATAAGAAAGACAAAAAATAAAGGGCAATTGCTAAATAAGAATGGTTGTTGTTGATGTTTCTTGGTGGCACTTGAACATTGATGTTCTTCATGTTCCATTTCCTTTATTCTTTTATTCTTTTTATTTTTTATTTTTATTTTTATTTTTATTTTTTTTTTCTTTCAAACTTGCGATTTTTGCTTCCATTTCATTCATTGGCTTCTCAAACGACCCATATCCGAATTTGTGTCTCGGTTAGGGAATAGCTCAAAGTATTTCAAGGCTATGACATCCTTGATGTCTTCCTCAAGAATGAACATCCCACAATTTGCATTTGCATCCTTGAAAAATAATTTCATAAAATTATTACAAGAAGTAAGTTATGAAATAGGTAAATTAGGTAATGAAATACCTTCCAAAGTGGGCAACCGAAGAACTGTTGACCTTGATGGGGATGGACCTTCCTTACAACTTGGGTCGCCGCGGGAACGTCGTAGCACAAACAACGTTGCCGTTTCCATTAAGCTTTACAAATTTAAGAACTCTTTTGATTGGTTATGAGACATTATATTAGAGGAGGATTATGATTTTCTGTTTGAATTTGAAGCCATGGTAGATATGGGATTTGGCTTGAGGAAATGTTGGGGATGGTAAAGATGGGTTTACATTTAGGAAATGGTGAAGTATATGTGATTACCTTTATAGAGGTAGTACAATAGAGGTTGGGTTAAATGAAGGCTTAGTTGATAGTAGACAATAGTTGGTAGAAAGTAGTCAAGTAGTAATAACATGTGTTGACTGATAGAAAGTTGTTAATATGTAAACTTTTAATAATGAAACATTGAAAGAATTACACCATAATGAATGATAGGAAAGTGGTGATAATGAATGATACACATGTCTTGAAAAGTCATGTTTTAAATAAATAATTGGAATGAAATTTTATTAAGTTGATTAACAATGAATAATAAATTAGATTGGAGAAATAAGACTCCAATAGCCCGATGTCCGACCAATTCGACAAAGGACTATGTACTTGAATTTAGGGTGGGAAACGGATCCAACCCGATTCGGACCAAATCGTCAAACGAATCACCAGATAACATAATCTTCCGAAACCTGATAGGGACATATATGAAGTAAATCGAAACCAAAATGTGGTGATATGTGGTGATTTATATATTGATTGATTAGTGTAGGGAATAATTTGATTGTAGGAATTAGTATGTTTAAAAGAACATAATTACCTTAATTGTATATATGTTCATCAAATTATTACCATATGCGATTCGTAAGTTGCATAGGACTAATGCAGGTTTAGCTTTGTATGCGATAAGGAAGCTCCGTTACATAGGAACGAAGTGTGATTATATGTTTTGTTTCATGATTTATACCTATGTTTGGTTACTAATGATATTTAACTCAATAACGCACGTAATACATTGGTACATTGAATAATTGCATTCGCTAGGAGTTCACGGGTTTTATTAGGTGACGCATTGTGTCGTTATTGTGTATTAATGGGATGTTACATAATGAGTGTAGTTATTAATACCTGATCGGAATGAAATGATCATATGGATTGAACAATTGCATTAATTGTTAATTCCTTGTTTTACGGTTATATGTTCAAGGGTATTGCGCCATTTATGGGCCCAAATTGCAGTTACTATATTGGTGTGGTTAAAGATGAAGTACATGTTTTATGTTTGATTTTGGGTTTGATATGGGTTATGGAGATTGCCTCAACATACATGGATATGGTTTAAGCAAGGGTTTCAATAACGGTTTATGATCAAGTTACGGGTACATACTGGTATTATAATAGATTTTAGGGTTTATGAATTACATGTATGACCAATCAAGTGCTATATGTTTATTAATGTAAACATAATAGAGGTTTCAGTGACGGAATTATGTGTACACATCAGTTCGAATAAGTAATATATATTTCAACTTTATGAATTGAATTTATAGTAATTAATTGAATTACTCATTACATGTTTAAAATTTATTTTCCAATTATTAAATGGGTTTAATATAGGGTTAACAATGGAGGGTAAAAAAAATGGCTTTCCATTCATGATATAAATTATCAATTGAGGGTATGAAAGGGTTTCCATTTAGGGTATTATTTAGGGTTTCTATTTATGGTATGTTTTAGGTTATCCATATATATTTCCATTAGTGTTTGGTGATCCATGTCCTACCAAACAATCCAATAACATAACATGTCATTGAGCCATGTGAAAAAAAGTAGCAAGTGTCAACGGTTGGATGACCATGTGTTTCTCACATGTGAAAGAAACACAATACAACTAGGACCATTCGATGGTGATCCATCTCCAACAAAAAAACCATCTTTGCCCAATAGCTCATCCTTTTGCCACGAGTTGTCAAGAAGGCTCAAATTTCAGCCAACAACATGTGTGACAATGCATGGTATTTTTTGTCCCATCAGCTGGCTAAGTGAAGGAAAAAGCAATGAATTTGCTTTGCATGCAAAAGTTAGAGAAACATGTGTGAGTGATCTACTTACATAGGGTTGCATGCAAATGTAAAACTAGGTGGTGTTGGGAAGGTCAATATGCCGCTTTTGGATGTGTTGTCACATCACCAATTACGAAAGGTTGAATTGATGTACATTTCTCAAAGGAGTGCAAAGACCAAACCAGAAGTGTGTTTCCATGTCCACTATTTATGGGCACTTTTGGTTGTTACTTTCATCATCCAAGTTGAAAGTGTTTTGTCATTTGAGGTAAGTTACTATTCATTGATATTTGTTTTGTTGTCTATTGGATTTATATCACAATCTTAGATTTTGAGTGTAACAATTATTTTTCTGGTATTAATTTTGTCATATGGAAGATATATTTCAATTGTCAACGTCAAGATATTCCCTAATATTTTGTTGGGTAAATTTTTGTAAAATGAAGGAAATGATATTAAGAGGCATATATTACGAAGATTATATTTGGCCAATAGATTCACAGATATGTTACCAATTTACTTGTAATTGTAATAACTTAATTTAGGAACATATTTATTGGATCTTAATTTGCATTACATTTCTCAATATAAGAAATGAATTCTGAAACATGGACTATATATTGTTCGATTTTTAAACTAATAGTTTGTTCATATGAGGTAGCAAATTTAAGAAGACGTAACAATTTGGCAGACATGGAGCCGAAGTTTTTGACACCAATTACTAAGTTTAATTCCCAAGTGCAAATGGTAAGTTTTGTGTGAAATATTAATAATTTTTGCGTTTCATGTATGTATATAAGTTTGCAATATACTCATTTCAAGTATAAGAAGGAGTGATTTAATTACATGTTTGACAATCAATGGTAATAGCTAATCTTTGATTTCAATGTTTGTTAGAAAATCCCTCAAAATTAGGTAGATCAAACCCCACACCGCCTCCCGAAGAAATGTACCTTGATTGGGATGAATGGGCGAGAATTCTCGGTGAAAATATATAAGAATGAAATATTCTATTGGTTCGCACGTGGTTGGGAAGAATTTCTACTATTTTATAATGTCGTAATTGAATATTTTCTTGTATTCGCCTTTTTGCCACCGTCAACATTTAAGGTGAAAATATTCGGCACTAACAGTTTGTAGGTCCATTTCGAGGATGGAGTTCAAGTGGTCGATGATGCGGATTCGATTGAGCTTGTTGGGTCTGACGATGGTGGAGATGAGGCCGATTCATCTGAAGATTCAGATTTTATGCTTAGTAAGTTTTTGCCACATATAAACACTTTAGAAATGTGTTGTTCTAATTTATTATTGGGTATTGACATGGTTAAGTATATAGGTGAAAATGATATTGTCGTTTCATTAAGTTGACTTTTTTGATAGATATTGTTAATTAATTAGATTTTTAATATCAAGCGCTTATTTGACAGATGTACAACGCCGGGTAGAACACATTTCAAACTAGAGGGAGGTCACCGATGATGAGGTCGGTAACGCTTTAGTTAGAGCTTACTCATTTTACATGCACCCACGTATATTGGAGTTCAACATTCCCACCATTACTTTTCAGTAAAATAATGCCAATGATGCCAATATATACATAAAAGCTTAAATAATAAAAACACATATATCTAATTGTGGTACTCGCAGACGATTCCGAATGAATTTGCTACGGAACACATCCCGCATGTAATCCATAATGTTAGGTTGATTTTGGCTTCGATTGTACAAAATGGTGGATCGTCGGTTGTAGATTGAATAGAATTGGACAGTGTTACCTGAAGTCGGGATGACAAAAATTTGTCTTCGAGAACAACATCGAGGAATTGGATGCGTTGGCGATTGAGTTTTTCCGTATTTATCATGTTGACCAAGATGGTGACTGTAGCAAGGTCAGAGTTCATATTTTTCGAGTCGTTGACCCTCCCGTGCCGTTAACTCATACGGTTACATACGGCTAATTATGATGTGTTTCATTTAGATTTTATGAACTTGTTACCAGTTTAGCGTTTGTTATGAGATTTATGCACTATGAAGTGGGCATGTTAATCATTTGAAAGGATTGCTTGGGTAGTCATGGACGACGATGTAAAAAATGAGCTATTCTCAGGAGATGGTAAATATTTGCCGTCAATGATTTCTCCATTAACACATATTATCAGCACTTATGAATCTTATTTGGAGGAAATGGTGGATCAACAAGCAATTGCGCATTGGGATTACCTTGACCAACTTCAACAATGTTAAGGTAGCGAGTAATTGTTATATTTGATTCAATATCTCATACTTGTAATGCATCTGTAATGTCCAATCAATAAATTATTTCACTTGTTTCAAGGGAAGCTTGTTCCTCATAACATAATTCACTATCTTTTTTCAACACAATTGCGTTTTTTCACTTCACCAAAAAATTAAGTAGGCATTACTCTAAGTTACAACCTTGAAATTGGTGGGACCAAATGTCATCAAATAACACTGCCAAAAGTTTAAAACTTTAAAGTGATTCTCAAAGTGGGACCCAATGCCTACATTATTGGTTTCAATGTTCCAATTAAACCGATCAGCCTTTTTCACACATTACTTCAATCTTATTTAGGCACTTTTAACCTGTATAGATAATTAATTATTGCATTCACTCTAATCTGTCCTACTTATTCTACCATGTAATGAAGGTAGCACGGAAACGGCAAGCACACGGCGTTTCCCGTCCCTGAAACGTTTCGGGGACGGAAACGCTAAGAAACGCCAACGAAACGGTTTCGAAACGTTTCAGGGGATCGGAAACGTTCTGAAACGTTTAGCAAACGTTCCAAAAATGTCTGACCTTCCATCTGGCGTTTCCAGGTATTTTTTTTAAAACAAAAATAAAAAATAAAACAAAAAATAAAAAAAACTCAGTCACTTACTTCTCTTCTGCGACACAGCAAGTGAGTAAACCCTAAAAAAACAATCGCTCTTCTCACCCCCTCTCTCACTCTCTCACCTCAGGCGAGTTTCTCCGGCAGCAGCAGATCGAGCCTATCATTCGGCGGCAGCAGATCGAGCCTATCCTTCGGCGGCAACAGCTCGAGCCTATCTTCGGCGGCAGCTCGAGCATTTCTTGGCAGCAGATCGAGCATTTCTCGGCAGCAAGCAGGTCGAACGAATCTCGCTTCTCGGCAGTAGCAGAGCAACTCGATCTCTCTGTCAGGTTATTTGGGTTAATTCTCTCTCTGTTTGTGCCTTTATTGTGGTTATATTTATGGGGTTAAGTCACTGAAGTTGTGTTGTTGTGGTATGGGATTGTGGGTGTTGCAAGTGAATTTGGGTGGTGTTTTATTGTGATTATTTGTTTGGGTTTTGGTTGATTATCAATGGATTCTAATGATAACCCAACTCTAAATATTAGTAGTAGAGTGAGCGTTTCTTCTATGGCGGATAATGATAAAGGACCATTGTGGCAATATGTGACTAAGGTTATCAAATCACAAAAGGGGGGAGGTAAATGGAAATTTAGGTGCAACTATTGTCAACTTGAAAAATAAGGTAGTTATTCAAGGGTAAAGGCTCACTTGTTTCAAATTCCCCGAGAAGGAATTTCAAATATTAGGGCACCAAAATCAAATATTAGAAGCAAAAATCACTGGGGGCACTACATAAATAATAAATTATAATATAACATTTTTGAATGCAATAAAATAAAATTTAATAAGTATTTTTAAAAAAATAAAATTACAATAAATTTTCAACATAGTATCTAGAACTAGAAGGTTAGTTAGAATGTAGAAGTGAAAAAGGAATAGGTGAGCTGTTTGCTTTTCTGTATCTCTTCCTTTACTCTGTCTCGTAACACCAATTTTAAGATGTACTAATATTTCTTTTGGGCTTGACGGGTGGGGCAGGGGTACATCATGTTTTGACTGGAGGGACAATATGTTTTGGGCTGGAATTACTATACAAACCTCTAAGAAATTAGCTATTGGGACATTGTGCCACTGGGGGCCCATCCACCCACTAGTTTGTTAATAGATCCGCCCATGACTGGGGTTTTTCCCATTGAGCATTATTGAAATAGAGAGGGAAATGATTTTGGGAAGCTATATTGTCTTATTTTGAATTTGGTGTTTCAATTATTAGATTTGTTCCTATCTTTATGATTTTAGTACACTTTCGGCAAGTGGTGGTGCTAAAGGCTTACTTAATGAAATTAGGTCAAGTCACTAAAATGAAATATTTTTTTAAGTGTCAGGTCACCAAAATAGAATTAGTCAAATATTAGGACTACTAACAAAAACGATGAGCCTGGAAGAACCCTTCGGACCAAACCTGTAATGCTGGAGATGCACAATTCAATTGGTATTTTGAACAACTTGGTCAGTTCTGACTGATCTTTAGTGTGTGCTTTTATGCAGCCACATCAGTTCTTTACCTTACTGTCCCATAATGATATTGTTGCTATAAATGCATGATTTTGATGAACTATTCTTACTTTTAATTTGAAGAAGGGAAAGAGTGGACTTCTAAGTCAAAAGGAATGGCACGAGATGGTTGTTTCAATATAGCCAATGATTGTCTAAACTTAATAAGTTCGTGCTTATTCCTAATTAGTTAGTATAATCATGTATATGTCTTCTCCGAATGTGTACAGACTATTGATGCAGCCCATTGAGATCCATCAAACTTATAATCTACTTGACACTTGTACATAGTTGCACATTTTTATTGGACTTGCTTTGTGAGGGATTATTAGAAACATTGTATCTATAGTGGTCAATATTGAGTAAATGACTACTTTGTCAAGTTTTAGTTGAACACTTTGTAGTTGTGACTGAAATGGTTTACAGTTGGTTAATGAAAAGTGTTGGCTTTGGTTTTGGTATGTAATTTCATTTTTGTGCATTAGGAATTATTTGTATAACTGCTCAAAAAATGGTGGGAAAATGGTTCAAACAAAATAAAAAATTTGCTTTTAACAAAAAAAACCAGGAAGACATTTTTACGGCGATGATTCTCATTTTGAAAAAGATGGGAACAATCTTTTACAACGGTTAATACAGTAAGACTTCTGTGGAAGCTTCATTTTCCACAGCGATTAGTATCTAGCACCGCTGTGTAAAATGTATCTTTTACAGCAATGAGATAAGGGATCGTCGTGAAAGATCTATTCTGCACAATAGTCCTTGAACTGCTGTAAAAGAATCCATTTTTTATGTCGTGAACTTCTCCAGCAGTCAACATTGCTGTAAAAGAAGGTAAAACACTGTTGTAATAAAACAAATCTGGCGTAGTGTTAACACATAACATAGCATTAACATTATCTTGATCCTTTCTTTGTTAAGTAAGATTTAACTCATGTGCATAACCAAATATAGTTGACATCACATGCAACATGAATACAAAGTCAAATGATTCCAATGCAAACAATACACCTTGGGCTTTTACATGATCATCTAAGCGTTGCTTCTTAAGCTTTACAAGTACTTCAACCATATCAGGATACAAAGTAATACTCCCTCCGTCCCATGGAGTTTCTTACGTTTTCTATTTTGAGCCGTCCTATGGAGTTCCTTACGTTACCTAAAATGGTATGCTTTTATTATTGAAATTCCCTATTTACCCCCACTCATATTTATCTACATT